>CAUYRT010104392.1:0-58224 GCA_963574885.1 Lepilemur ruficaudatus | reverse complement strand
TATTTTTTTTAGGTGGCCAATTAATTTCTTTCTATTTTTTTAAGTAGAGACGGGGTCTCGCTCTTGCTCAGGCTGGTTTCGAACTCCTGACCTTGAGCAGTCCGCCCGCCTCGGCCTCCCAGAGTGCTAGGATTACAGGCGTGAGCCACCGCGCCCGGCCAGCCCCTTATTCCTTTTCTATATGTGAAAATGAGTAACTAACCACAGATCTCAAGAAGTAGACATAATTGAATTTAAATAAATGATAGGAATCTGAGTCTGAAACACATAACATTTGAAAGATTTCACGAAAACAACAGTTCAACAGGTAAGTGCTTGGGGGTTACTGTTTGTTTTAAAATAGCTGAGACAAAGTCATCAGAGAAAATGAAGGTCTTTCATACCTAGTTTAACTTTTTCCTTTAGAGAGCATGATGTCTTTCAAGAGAATGAAATATGAAAGCTTTGAGAAATTCTACACGAAATAACATATTTCTGAGCTAACAAACTTTTATTATAATACTGCTTTTGAAATAAATTCCCAGGTTTCCTCCTTTCCCACATACTAGATTGTAATGTAAATGTTAGAGTTCTTGGTTTGCAACTCAAATAGAACAATTACCAAAGTTCCTCCCTTAAGTTTAACAATATAAACAATAAAAGGCTTTGTGTAGTGAAATCAGATGGGCACTTGCAAGCTAATGACAGTTGTCAGCTACTATTCTCCAGAGACAAAATATTCTTTTAAAGTGTAAACTGCATCAAGTGGCTCTTTGGATTTTTTTCTCTTTTGCTTTGATTTCCATATCAATAAAATTAGAAATAATCTAAGTATGTTCTATAGCAGTAGTCCTCAAAGAAACCTAGAAATTATGAGATACTCAATTCAAACACTCAGAGCCAGAACATGACAACAGATTTAGGCATAAAAACAAAATGCCATGGAATTGTGCAGATTAAGAAAAGCAGTGCAAGAACTACAAACATTTGGGGTTGAAAACAGAATAAATTTTTAAAAAAGCCTTTGAGACATTAGGAGTTGAAAAACAGTCATAAAATACAAATGCTTATTATTTGATCAAATGTTTAAAAAAATGCTTATAAAAATACATACAGGGGGTTGGTTGGTGTTCAAAATAATGGGTAAAAGCGCCACTAAAATATATCACCTTATAAACATGACTGTCTATATCTGGAGGACTTATTACAAACGGGAACTGGTGAAATAGGGAAGCACATGTTGGGTGTTTTCTGCAAAGCTTCTTGGAGCTGAACTTCATATGACAGATTATTTCAGTGGTTTATAATCTTGCTATTGTCTGTTTCTTTCCACCCTCCTTTCTGTAATATTCTGTATCACAAATGCGAGATACCGTCACAGAATTTTAGTGTTGGAAGGCAAGAGAGATCATACAAATACCCATTTTTTTACAGCTAAGAATAATAAAGTCCAGTAAGGTTAGATATTTGTAAGGTCACCCAGTTCAACTCAGTGCAATTTGGATCGTATCATCTGATTAAGAAATCATTTTCTTCTAGGTCAGAAAATTACCTGTTATCCCTGACCCTTCCTTCCTTCCTCCCTCCCTCCCTCCCTCCCTTCCTTCCTTCCTTCCTTTTTTTTTTTGAGACAGAGTCTCACTCAGCTGCCCCAGCTAGAGTGCCGTGGTGTCATCATAGCTCACTGCAACCTCCAACTCCTGGGCTCAAGCGATCCTCCTGCCTCAGCCTCCCCAGTAGCTGGGACTACAGGCATGTAACACCATGCTCGGCTAATTTTTTCCATTTTTAGTAGAGACAAGGCTCTCACTCTTGCTCAGGCTGGTCTTGAACTCCTGACCTCAAGTGATCCTCCTGCCTTGGCCTCCCAGATTGCTAGGATTATAGGCATGAGCTACCATGCCAGGCCCTGACTATTCTTAGAGCTAGAACCTGACAATCCTCATATCTAATCAGTCATCATGTCTATTTTTAAAACATTGTTAATCCCTCCAATTCTCTCTACTACCACCATCTTATTCCAGGCCACCACCAGCTCTTTCTTCTATCAGCTATATTATAATTGGAGACCTTACTTTATTACAGCCTTACTCCAGTTTAATTTTTCACCAAAGCAGGGTGATCTTTCTTTCTCCTAAGGAAACCACTATCCTAAAGTTAGTAGTTGATATTTATCATTCCCATCCATAATATATACACACATACAAGCAGGCAGGCAGACAAGACACACATATGTACATACATATATCTCAACATACAATATATAGTATTGTGATAACCAGCCTTCAAGATGGCTGTGATCCTTACCTACAGGTATTTGCTATGGTTTGACTGTCCCTTCCAAAACTCACGTTGAAATTTAACTGCCATTGTAATAGTGTTGAGAGGTAAGAGGTAATGAGATCATGAGGATTCTACCCTCACAAATGAATTTTTGCTGTTATCACAGAAATAGGTTAGTTATCATGGGAGTGGGTTTGTGATAAAAAGGATGAGTTCAGCTTGATTTCCCTCTCTGTCTCCTGGGCACACTTCCTTGCCATGTGATGCCTTCTGCCATGTTATGACACAGCAAGAAGGCCCTCACCAGATGTGACTCCTCAATCTTGGACTTCCCAGCCTTCAGAACTGTGGCTCAAACAAATCTTTTCTCTTTGTAAATTTCCAGTCTATGGTATTTTGTTATGGCAGCAGAAAATGGATAAAGACAATTCAGATGTTTCTCAATTTATGATGGTGTTACATCTCGATAAATTCATTGTAAGTCACAAATGCATTTAATACCCCAATAAACCAATCATAAAGTTGAAAAAATCGTAAGTCAAACCATCTTAAGTAAGGGATCATCTATATTCATGCACTTATGTAGTCCCATCCCACATCAAATCAGGGATGGTCTGTATAACCAGTAGAACACAGCAGTAGTGATGGTGTTTAACTTCCAAGGCTATGTCATAAAAGACTTTGCAGCTTCTGCCTTGTTCTCTTGGGTCACTTGCTCTGGGAAAAGCCAGTCACCACATAGTGAGGATAATCCTACAGCCCTATAGAGAAGCCAACACGGAGAAGAAGTGGTGCCTCCAACCAAGAGCCAGTTTGAACTTGTCAGCCATGTTAGTGAGTCACCTTAGAATCAGATCCTCCAACCCCAGTCAAGCCTTCAGATGACTACAGCCCTAGCTGACATGGGATTGCAACCTGCCTTTTATGCTCATTACTGCTTTGAGATTTATCCAAGTTGAATCGTATTTCTGGATCATTCACTTAAACCCCTAAACAGAATTTCATTGTATGAATACTATCACACTTTGCTTAATGATGGGGATATATTCTGAGAAATGCATCATTAGGTGATTTCACCACTATGCAAACATCATAGATTATACTTAAACCTAAATGGTATAGCCTACTACATAACTAGGCTATGTAGTCTAGGTGTGTAATAGACTATACCATTTAGGTATCTAGGTATTGCTCCTAGGCTACAAATCTGTACAGCATGTTACCATACTGAATACTGTAGGCAACTGTAACACAATGGTATTTGTGTATCTAAATATATCTAAATATAGAAAAAGTATAGTAAAAATAGAGTATTATAATCTTATGTGACCACTATCATATATGTAGTCCATTGTTGACTGAAAAGTTGTTATGCAGTGCATGACTATATACCACAATTTATTTGTCCATTGAAAAACCAGATTCACCCCCAATTCCATTATAAACCAAAAGAAGGCTAAGAGAGAGTTAGCAGCACTACTCAACGTTGTTAGTTTCTGATGTAAATTTTTTTTCCTTTTAGAACTTTGTGTTTCACCTTTTACTCAGGTCATTTGAAATTTACTTTGATAATGTAGAGAAGTCAATTGTAACAGCACCATTTATTGAAGAGTGTGCCCTTTCTCTTCTGATTTACAATGCTAATTCTATCACATGTCAAATTTCCATATATGAAAGGTTTTTCTAATCTGATCCAATAATCTTTCCTGCATCAATATTTCACTGTTCTGATTATTGTATTTTCAAAAATACGACTTAATATTAATATGTGCTTTTTCCTCATTAGTATAGTGGTGAGAATCCACCCCAAAACAAAACAAAATACGAGCTCTTTAGGTAAACCATGCTTCCTTGTTTTCCTATTGCAAATTTTCTTAGTTGTTTGTATAGTTTTACTCTTTCATATGAATTTTTAATTAAGTTTATCAGTTCATGTTGGGGCTCTGATTAGCATCGCATTGAATTTATAAATTCATTTGAGGAAAACAGACAATTTACAATGTTGTCTTCCTATCTATTAACATGGTATATATAACTCTGCATTTATTCCTATCATCTTCTATATCCTTTGATAAAATTTATTCTTCTCAATAAATATTTTATGTATTATTTTTACTAGAGTTATGTCTAGATACACTCAAATAATTTATCTTTAATAATCACTTTTATATTCGTAAGCACAATTACAGAAGTTCATATGTTTTGTTAAATTATGATATGTTAGACAAACATATGATTATCATTTCAATAGAAAAATAGCTAAATATATACTTTGGTGATAGTAAGGAGCTTCCTTATACATTATGGCAAAAATATCCTCAGCCCATATCTATTATTAATATGTAGAAACAAAATGTACTTACTTTATAATAATCTCAGATAAATCTACTTAAGTATGTAAAAGAATTAAATTTCTCTTTGAATTATTCATAATATACCAATAAATTGAAAACACTAAATCTGTCACATATAATCATTTGAAAAATAATCATTTTGAAAAGCACATGGATACAATTAGGTAGAAAATTTCTTTCTATATCAATATATGAATCCCAATTATCAAATCATCTTGATTTTAGTAGTTTGATGAATCCAGTTGAGTTTCTAACCAGTAATACAAATTAATCTTAATCAACTATATGTCATTGTGTACTACAAGTTAACTAGCATTTGTACAACTAAATCTCTGTATGTAAAAACTATTTTCATGAAGTTATTGTGAAGCTTCAATGATAAAAGCTGTAAAACCACTTAAAGTTAAAAATTATCTTTTAATATACAGTGTTATTAGTCTTCTGTTAAATAGCTGTACTGTATACACCTTGTGCTAATTTAAAATCAGTTTATAAAAATAACTAATTTTTCATAAATGTCAAAAGCCTTTGTGCTAAGTAAAAGATCATTCCCTCCCTTCCTTCCATTCATCTACTTATTTTACTGATACTTAAAGATTTTACTTTGGTTTTATAAAAATGAAATCCTGTCCTAATATATTGTTCCAATTTTTTTCTTTTAGTAATAATGGTTGTGATGGTGCCACTGTGAAAATAACCTTAATAATATCTTGACTCTTGGCCTACTTTAATTTCTGGGTGGCAAAAAGCTGAATATAATTCTAAGGTATAGACAGCGAGAACAGGAGAAAAAAATATAGGTATCGAAATCTCAGATTTGGTAGTACTCAATTCAACAAGAAGGAGACACCTTGAATCTATGGGCATATTACTGAATACAACTGAACCTCAGTTACCTCATCTACAATGCAGGAATACTAATCTTACAAGGTTGTTGAGAAGATTCAATGAGAATACACAAAAATGCTTGTTTTAATAGTTTTTCTTGCTTTTCCTAAAATCTAGAGTCTAAAAACTGAGTCTAAAATGATATAACACACACGAGAAAATTTCCAATCATCCCTTTAAATGTCAACAGAAGAAAAATGACTACTTCCACTGAGGTCAACAAGGGGAAAAGAGTATAAGTTAAATGCTAAATACTAGCAAGGATGTGGAACAACAGGAACTCTCATTACTTGCTGGTGGGAATGAAAAATGCTATAGTTACTTTGGAAGACAATTTGGCATTTTCTCACAAAACTAAACATACTCCTACCAATCATGATCCTTTGTATTTACCCAAAGGCGTTGAAAAATGATGTCTACACAAAAACCCGCACACTGATATTTATAGTAGCTTTACTCATAATTGCCAAATCTTGGAAGCAACCAAGATATCCTTCAATAGGCGAATGGATAAATAAACTGCGGGACATTTAGATAATAGACTATTATTCAGCTCTAAAAATCTATCAAGACATGGAGAAAACTTAAATGTACATTACTAAGAAAGAAGTCAATATGAAAAGGTTACATACTATGTAATGCCAACTATATGACATTCTGGAAAAGGCAAAGATACAGAGACAGTAAACGGATTAATAATTGCTAGGGGTTAGGGAAGAGGAAGGGATGAATAGGTAGAGCACAGAGGATTTTTAGGGCAGCAAAACTACTCTGTGTGATACTACAATCATGGATATATGGCATTATAAATTTCCCCAAAACCTATAGAATATAAAACACCAAGAATGAACACTAATGTAAATGGGTGATGATGCGGTGTCAATATAGGTTTACCAGTTGTAACAAATGTACCACTCTGATGGGAGATGTTGATAATGGGTGAGGCGGTGCACATGTGCGGGACAGGAAGTATATAACATATCTCTATACCTTTCAATTGTGCTGTGAAGCTAAAACTGCTCTAAAAAAGTCTTTAAAAATAAATTTTAGTTACACAAGTTAATTTGGTGTCTTTCAGTATTTTTGGTAAATTGATCTGTTCGAGAATCTGATGGACTTCTCCCTTAGTCCTACTTCCTAAAAAATTCCAAACAATTTACACATAAATATTTTAGAGGTAATTTATCTTATTGCATTGAAAATGGATATTCCTTATATTGCCACATTTTAAAAATAAATGTTTACAAAACCAAAGCATTCTTCCTAATTGTTAAGCCAAAATTAATGGCCATTTTGTTTTTTTGAAAAAGAAATAAAGTATATAAATTAATCAGAAAATAAATTTTAGTTCTATATGAAACAATATTTCAATTAGAAGGCTGCTATTGTTTGCCTTGAATAAATAAGTCACATACCAGCCCTGGTTTTGGAACACGGTTAGTTGAATATCATATTTGATATCCAAAAGGCTGTGCTTTCAGTTTTGAAGTAGTGAAAACTCTGGGAAGGTATGTGGTAATAATCAATCACAGCTCCCACAGCTCACTTTGCCAGATAACACTAGGGTAGGCTCAAGCAAGGAACCTACGGATTCTCTATGATTCTTAGAATTGCATTCACATCACTGTTTGATGTAATATTACAAGTGAAAAGATTACAAATCCCAGTTTCAATTTTGAAGTTTTCTGGGTGGAGGTAATCTTCAAGAGCTCTGAGTTTTTCTAAATGTCTGCAGAGAAACTGATAAAACTTTTCATTCATGACTAGCCTACAGTGATATTTCCTCCAGCACTGGAAAATTGACATGGTTGTCCATTTCTAACTACTTTACTCAGAGTAACAGCTTGGCTAAAAGGATTTACAATTTTTCTGCCAAATCCCTAATGATGACTACTCGGTGTTGAATTAGAATATTACACTCATTTATAAACCCCCAAATATCCCCAAGTAAATCAAGCCATGAATAAACTCCTCCTTGTACTAACCTTTCTTTTCTCTTAAAAAGCAAAACGCCTGTCAAAAGCTTAACCAAGCAAAGGAGAATTTTATATTTTGATCCTTTTTCTTGATAAAAACCTTCTTCTTATGAAATCGATTACTTCTGTGGTAGGAGGCAAGACTCCTTTTAGGCCGTCATGTGCTAATGAAAAAAAGCAATGCCTTATTGCAATGGGTGGGCTGCTTTCTCCTCTGAGGCAGTGTAAGTACGCACATTGCTAAGTTTGGAAGATGCGCCATCTGTGCAGACAGCACCAAGATCTTCCTTACAGTAAAAAAAATTTTGTTGGTGATTATTTTGGCAAAGAAATTTAACACTCTTTCAAAGATGGTTACTGCCATTAATATTAACAGCCTTTGCAGTTTTCACAAGAGACTCACATATTAGGGATTTTCCTCTGACCATGTAAACATGCTTATTAATAGACAAAAACTAGGAACTAACTGCTTAGAGCAAAATCAGTCATTTCATCAAGTTGCATTCTGGAGAAAAATGGGATAGTTTCCAATTCCCTCAAAATTTACATCAAAATATTGGAAAAACTGATAGCAATCCTAGAGCGGATGACATCATCTGAAATTTGACATACATTTGCTCCTACTCATAAAGCTTAAAGGTCTTTCCAATTTCATTTGGCTGCTTTTCTTGGCAATGTGAAAAGTCAATTTTAAAGAATCCTTCAAGAAAAGGCTCCTGTGATGGAACAAGTTCATCCGCATTTTGGTAAAGTTTCACACTGTAACTTCCACTTAAAAGAAAGTCCAAACAGATACATTTTTTAAATGGGAAAATATATAGGGTGCTTCAGTTTTCCTAACTTTATATTTAGGGTGGTGAGAATTCTGCCACATTAAAATACTGAGGCTCTGTGTCCTATCAACTTTGGTGATTAAGTAGCTACATTATTTTCATTGCTTTTTTGTTATCAAATCTCTTTAAAGTTGGAATGAAAGATATATAGTGGTGAGGTGTGTTTGTGTCCTCAGTATGATGATGACAATAAATACAGAATTTCCAACTGTGTACAAAAACAGCTATTAATAATACAACTTGACTTAAAAAAAAATCTTCTTTCCTTTCCCCCAAAATGGTTTTTAAAAGTAATGGGAAAAACTATAGACTATATAAAGAACTCTTACAACTCAATAATAAGAAGACAGTCACATTTTTAAAACTGGCAATAAGTTTGAACAGATACTTGACTAAAGAAAATATCTGAATGGTTAATAAGCAAATGAAAAGATGTTCAACATCATTAGCCAATAGTAAAATACAAATTATTAATAAAACCACAATGAAGTAATACTCCACATCCACTAGAGTGTCGATAGTCAAGAAGATTGATCATACTAAGTGTTCAGGAGGATACAGGGAAACCGGAACACTTATGCATTGCTGGTTGGAAAACAATTTTGCAGCTTATTAAAAAGTTAAGCATATACTAACAATATGACACAACCATTCCATTCCTAAGTGTCTACCCAAGTGGAATGAAAACATGTCTACACAAAGACTTATGAGCAAATATTGGCAGTAGCATTATTTCTAATTGTTCAGAATGGAAAATAAGCCAAATGTCCCTAATTTGGTGAATGAATAAACAAAACATGATATTTCTATATACTGGAATACTATCCAGCAATAAAAATAAAAGAAAATTAAGAAAGCATTAGGCTGTGTAAAAGAAGATAGATACAAAAGACTACATATTATATGAGCCCATTTATATGATATTTTTGGAAAAGGTTTAACTATTAGAGACAGAAAGCAGAATAGTGGTTGCCCAGGGCTGAAGGTGGAAGCAAAGACTGGGAACAAGGGAGCTTTCAGGAGTGAAGCAAGTGGTCTAAACCTGCATTGTCATTACGGCTGCACCACGATTGGTGAATTTTATGGCATGTAAAAAAAATAGTAATAGGACAGAAACCAAAGAAAAAACCAGGCATATATCTGGTTCCCCAAATCATTCATAGACCTTAGGTTAAGAAGTACATATTATCTATACTTGAGTTGACTAAACAGATGTTTATTATTAAACAGGAATTTTTGAGCTCAGGAGCTTAATGTTACAGTGAGCTATGATCATGCCACTTGTACTCCAGCCTAGGTGACAGTCTCCTAAGAAATCAAGAACTGTTTGAGGGAAAAATTAAATTAAAAAAAAAGTTTTAAAAACCGGGATTTTCACTAACTTAATTTGCCCTCACATATTTTTTTTCTTTTAGAGACAGAGTTTGGCTCTGTCCCCTCGACTGGAGTACATTGGTGTGATCATAGCTCAATGCAGCCATGAACTCCTTGGCTCAAGCTCTCCTCCTGCCTCAGCCTTGTGCCACCATGCCCAGCTAATTTTTAAAATGTTTTTTGTACAGATGGTGTCTTAATATGTTGCCCAGGCTGGTCTCCAATTCCTGGCCTCAAGCGATCCTCCTGCCCTAGCCTCCCAGAGTGCTAGGATTAAAGGCATGAGCCACTGCACCTGGCCTCAAATGATTTTTGTAAGGAAATCTTATATCTTTTGTTAAGTGTAAAATAAACATAACAACTCTCTAGCACAATTTTTAATATAGGGCTGATTGAGTAGGATTCCATTTCTGGATAAAGAAATGAAGGCAGCTAGATGAGGCTATTTTCCTTGCTTTTTCTCTAGCTCACCTTTTGCACTTTCCCTATAGCTAGGGTGAATGTACTTCCTGGTTTACTCTATTAAAAATTATCAGGACAACTGGCTTGCCCTGATAATTTTTAATAGCACCCCCTTTCACTCTCAAAAGTGTCCTGGGTTGGATGATAAATTATACCGTCAACCTGTCTACAGCAGAATTACCCTCATTCTTAACTTTCATTAACATGAAGGGGAACCCCTGAAGCCTTGGAAGACTTTAGAGCATAAACCATACAATCATAAAAATTTTACTATTAATTATTTTACAGTTGAGGATCTGGAGCACAAAGAAATTAAAATGAGAAGCCTACAACAACGTTTTATTAATAGATTAGAGATCTTTAACACTGCCACAACCAGCCTTATAGAGTAAGAACTATTTCTATAGGTTTAAGGACATTTTTCTCTTAGAGGTGGTAACTATTACTATCTCCATTTCACAGATGAAGGAACAGGTTTTGAGAAGTTAATTACTTGCCTATGGTTACAAGGTAGTTAAGTGGTAAAACTGGGATGCAAACCTACGTTTGTCTGACTCCAAAGCTTGTATTTTGGCCAAGTATGGTGGCTCATGCCTGTAATCCTAGCACTGTGGGAGACTGAGGTGGGAGGACTGCTTGAGGCCAGGAGTTTGAGACCAGCCTGAACAATAGCAAGACCGTGTCTCTACAAAAAATAGAAAAGATAGCTGGGCATGGTGGCACGTGCCTGTAGGCCCAGCTACTCGGGAGGCTGAGGCATGAGGATCACTTGAGCCCAGGAATTTGAGGTTGCAGCGAGCTATGACGCAGTGCCCTCTAGCTGGGGCGACAGAGCAAGACTCTGTCTCCAAAAAAAAAAAAAAAAAAAAAATGGAAGGGAGGGCGGGAGGGAGGGAGAAAGGGAGGAAAAAGAACAAAGCTTGTACTTTTAACTTCTAAGCATAGTGCCTCTCATGAAAGGGAACATGGGTGTGAGTATGGGTATATGCATGTGCACTGTGTTCAATGTATCCAAAACAGTTCTCAAGTCGGAGTCAATGAATCTAGTGATTCCATGATTTGGTTTAAGGGAACCTGTACTACTACGTAATGACATGTAAAATTTCCTATGTGTATATATACATTTTTCTAGCGAAAGAGCTAGAGCTTTTACTAGGTCCTCAAAAATAGTTATGCTACAGGCCGGGCGTGGTGGCTCACACCTGTAATCCTAGCACTCTGGGAGGCCGAGGCGGGCGGATCGCTCAAGCAAGAGTGAGACCCCATCTCTATTATAAATGAAAGAAACAAATTAATTGGCCAACTAAAGATATATACAGAAAAAATGAGCCGGGCATGGTGGTGCATGCCTGTAGACCCAGCTACTCGGGAGGCTGAGGCAGAAGGATTGCTTGAGCCCAGGACTTTGAGGATGCTGTGAGCTAAGCTGACGCCACGGCACACACGCTAGCCCGGGCAACAGAGAGAGACTCTGTCTCAAAAAAAAAAAAAAAAAAAAAAGTTTATTAAAAATAGTGATGCTACAAGAAAAATTAAGAACTTGTTAAGATTGCTTTGGCAGGGAGATTAAACATTAAAGATAATCTACATATTGTCTTATCAGTTACTACAGTCATAACCAGAAGATTTGTCAAACATAATTAACAAGCAATTACTGAGAGGCAGTATATACAGGTATATATACTAGGTATATAAATGTCATAATTTTATAATGTGGTATTTTAGACTCAGTACTTTTAAAAAATGAGGGTCAAGCCTTTATTTGATACTGAATATGACCCAGCAATCATAAGAAAGAGCAGTGAATGACAGTAGAAATGTCTGTTACTGGTGACTAAACTCTTACTTATTGGAGTAGCTGTGTATTATATGAAGTTTTCTCATATGCGATACTTACTTAAGGTAAAATTAACTTAAGTACAAAATAAGAAAGTGTATAAGTTGGGGGAGTAAGAAATTAAGCAGCAGTAAATCAAATAACTTTGTGCTTCTATTTCTTGATAACTAAAATAAATTGGTTTTCTTAAGAAGGGCAAAAAGTATTGGCAGGAATTTTGGGAGATGCTCTTTTTTTTAAAGTTGGTATCCTTTTTGCCTTTTTAAAAATACTGCCTTCAGATCCTCATGCAACATAGGGACAACCTACTAGCATTTATGTCCTGGGATAACATTCAGCCAGATATCCCAGTATAATTGTTGAATAACTGAAATACCTCCATATGGACTGGTATGTAGGATAATAGTGACTGTAATAAGTGGCAAAACTAATATAAATTCCATACATGCTTCATATTTGGCCATGAATAAAACAAAAACAAAAAAATTAAAATATAAATTCCAATACGAATTCATTAGTTCAAATTAATTGTCATTGAATATCATAACAACCACTGGCATGTGAGCTTCCTGTTGTAGTATGACTTGATGTTAAATATATATAACGTACTGAATATATACTGATTTATACTGACATTGAATATATAACAATTTCAGATAATATAAAGGCTAGACATTTTTGAGTGAAATACTGTTAATTCAGCAAAAGCTGAGAGGATTCAGTACCATGAACAATTTTTTTTACAATGAGAGAAATTCTCTTTCTATTCAAACTATCTAATGGGGGCACCCTGCAGTGGTAATGGAGTAAGTCAGCATTTGGGGGTGGTGCTGGCATATATAGAGATACAAACAGCCCCCATTTGGCTGCTTAATGGATCAAGGCAGTGTCAGGGGAAGGTGAGATACCCACCCACTGCTTTGAAGGGGCTTACGGAGGGAAAAGAGTAGGCAGCATGGGCAGGTGACATTATGGTCCTCTGGCTCTTGGCCACATGGCAAGTACTTGGTATCTGGGTACATATTCAGTCTTGACTGGGGGCAACATACCTATTTGTCTTCTGGCTGCAACAAAGTGCTAAGTGCTGCTTTTTAATTTATGTATTAATTGGTACTACTTTATATTAGCTTTTCATGTCTTTAAGAGACAGGAAAAAGAAAGCCAGCTACTGTTTTCCTTGTTTTGATTTTGACCTATTTTCCCTTTTAACCCTTCCATACCACAAATGAGTAAACCACATGGATTTTCCTCCAAGTTTAGAGGATTTAGCAAATATGAGCACACTGTCTGTAAATTCAGATAACTAAACAACTTTGGGGAGGGGATTCTGATAACACTGCAAATATCTGTAAATATTAATTTTAAATATTAATACGAGTGGGGCAAAGACAATATATGTAACCTAAACATTTGTACCCCTATAATATGCTGAAATAAAAAATTTAAAAGAAATATTAATTCAAGGGATTCTATGCTAGTATTTCCACGATTCATCTTCTGGGCTTCTTCAGTTTTAAGTGTCCTTGTAAATTTGCTGGATGTTCTTTCAGTGGTTGCTATGCCAATGAATTAATGTTTATAAGGTTGAAATTAGAGCTCTATCAAACTAAACTTTATATACAGGAAACATTTTTAACAGGCAACATCTAAGCCAAGTAGCCCAAATTATAAATGTACAATATTGAGAGGACTGACAATAAGAGTTGTAAACACATCTCCCTCCACGACTGTAAAAACAACCAAAGCTTAGATCCTGTTGCCAGTTTGTAGCATAATGGACATTTACAAAGGATTGTATGCGGTCCCCAAGCATCTGTTCATCCCTTCCCACATCAGAGAAGAATATTACAGTCCTAAGTCTTAGGGAAGAAAAAGACAAGCAGAGCAGGAGGTCTCAGGCTTTGAATTACTTCAGTCTAAGCATCACAAAGGGCCTGGAGAACTTTATCATTATTCATAATGTGAAGCCTCAATGATTAGGAAATGATGGTGCTTATGTGATCTTCCCATTAACTATGTACCCAGTTTTAAAACATCAGTAGTAAACATTTTGTCACTTATGAAGACTTTGATAGGTCTATTAGTGTTTCTTGTTGGTTTTTCCTCTAAATTCACTAGAAAGCTCATCCAAATTTTATTTTCCATCTTTAGCCTCCTTTTTCTGATCCCCAAGCCCACAATAGTAAGAATATGGTTTATAAATTTATATATATATTTTGTAGAGATGGGGTCTTGCTATGTTGCCCAGGCTGGTCTCAAACTCCTGGCCTTACACGATCCTTCTGCCTGGGCCTCCCCAAGTGCTAGGATTACAGGTATGAGCCAGCACGCCTGGCCCCTAAAAATTTTTATGTTAAGTAGAGGATGGGAAACACTTAATTAAGGAGGGGGGGAAAAAGACATAAAAAATGAATTTACCAAAACTCACCATCAGAGGGCACAACAGTACTGCAATAAACAACTCTCAAATTCTGCCAGTAAGAGAGTCTCTGGTGCACCTGGAAAATACAAGACACATCTACTATTAGGACAGAACAACAAATGTTACATATGTATGTATATGTATATAATATTAATAAATATTAGTTTTTTATTACTTAAGTAATATGTATTCTTCGTAGAAAATCTTAAAAATACAGATAAAAGAAAATTCAAACTCCTATCATCTTAAAATAATAATGGTGAACACTTATATTTTCAAGATTATATTTTAAAACATTTACATACACACATAAGTACAAATGTTACATTAAACAAAATTATAATTCTGCCATACCAATAGTTTTTTACCTGCTTTTAAAAACACTTAATATTGGTTTTAAGTGCTATCTATCAAGTTTTTAGTTTACTTTAGTAAACTTTCTGGCTTCTTTCTCTTGTTAGCATTTAGACCTGCATTTCCTTCCTATCTCTTACCAGGTATGAGACAGTTATTAAGTAACTGTACCATGATTTTAATGTTAGTGAGTAGGCATCTGGTCTTTCTGTTCACCCTCTTTGCAAAAAACTTGGACAGGCAACCTCATTCCTGGAGTCCTTATCTCTTCAGAGTGTTAGAAGGGAATCACTCACACTCATACTCACTTTTACTACTTCCTCAAAGGGTAATGTCACTGTGGATGTGGGTCTGGAATTCAGGTTACCATAATTAAGCCAAATTTCAGAAAGAATATTGAATATATTTCTAACTTGCCAAATGCTTTGTACCTTTCACTTTCCCAGCCACAAAAAAAATATTAAAGGAGGAAGAAAGGAAGGCATTGACTGATTAAAATCCACTGTATTAGCCACAGAGCCTGATACATTCTACTCCATCAGCTCAAAGAAAAATTATTTAGTACTCTACTACAATATATCTTAACACAACTATACTAACATCTAGACTAACAACTAGACTAACATCTTTCACGTGACTATCATTAATCTCCACCTTCTTCCAACCTATGAGAGCATGCAGAAATGTAGGAGTGACATTTATTAAAAAATGTAAATAAGTCATTTAAAAATTACTTGAGACATAGGTCATAGCTAGTTTAGTTGTTCAGGTTTAAATCTTTAATTCATTAGGAATTAATTTTAGTCAACAGTAAGTAGGAATCCTTCTAATGACAACACAGCTGTCCCATATAGTGAATAATTCATCTTTTCCTCACTTATGTGAAATGTTATCTTTATAATCTTCCAAGTACCTGTATGAATTTGGATCTATTTCTGAACTTCTGTTCAATGATTTGTCTGCTCATGTCTTAGTAATCACATTGTTTTAACGTTCTAGTTTTATAACACCTTTTAATATCTGGTGGGGCTAGTTTTCCCTTATTATTATTATTATTATTTTTAGAGACAGGCTCTCGCTCTGTCACCCAAGGCTGGAGGGCAGTGGCATGATAATAGCTTGCTGTAGCCTCCAACTCCTGGACTCAAGTGATTCTCTCTCCTCAGCCTCCCAAGTAGCTGAGATAATGTCACCATGCCTGGCTCATTTTTGTATTTTTCATAGAAACACGGTCTTGCTATGTTGCTCAGGCTGGTCTCGAACTCCTGGCCTCAAGTGATCCTTCTGCTTCAGTCGCCCACAGTGCTGTGATTACAGGCATGAGCCACCATGCCCAGCCCCATTATTATAATACTTTTCTATAAGAATTTTCCTGGCTATTCTTGCTTATTTGTTTCTCCATATGAATACTGGAGTCAGTTTATCTAGTTAAACACACACACAATCCTATTAGTTTCAAAAACAGTACAGTGTTGTGGTCAAAAACACAGAATGTAGTTTATATTGCGGTTCGGTAACTTACTCTAACTGCAACCTTGGGCAAGTTCATTAGCCTCTTTGTGCCGTGGTTTCCTTACTGAAGAATGGACAAAGAGTAATGTTAGTATTTCCCACATAAAGTCATTGTAGTGACTAAATGAGTAATACATACAAAGCACTTAGAGCAGTGCCTGGCATAGTGTAAATGTTTAATAAATGTTAGCTAGTGTTTTGTTTTGAGATCATATTAACTCTATGAGTAACATACGGGAAACTAACATCTTAAATAATTTTGAGTCTTTTTACCTAAGAACCTTACAAGCCTTTCCATTTAAGTCTCTATTTGTATCCCTGAGAAGCATTTTAAAGTTTTCATACAGAGCTTATATGTCCTTTTTCCTCATGTAATGTTTATTGTACTGTCTTGTCCAATATTAAGATCATGACTGGAACCTACGGCCTCAATGCCACATGTGGCCCTCTAGATCCCCAAGTGTGACCCCTCGACAGAATCCTTATTAAAAGGATTTATTCTGTAAAATTTGGATTCAGACAAAAGGCCACACTCAAGGATCCAGAAGGTCACATGTGGCCCCAAGGCTGCAGGTTCCCCACATCTTTTCAGTTATCAAACTTTATGCCATGCTTTCTGTTTTTATTGCTGTTTTCTTCTTAAAAATGGTTTACTAAATGGTTTGTGCTTGCTTTGTTTTAGGTATGCACATATTCCTTCTGATAATATAAATGGTTTACTTTTTCGTTCTAGTAGTTATTTCATAGTAAAAGTCAAAGTTCTTTTAATGGCCTGTAAAGCCCAATATTATCTGATACCCTATTACCTCTCTGACTTCAAAGAGACTCCTACCACTCTCCCTCTCAATCACTGTGCTTTAGCCCTTTAAGACTCACTCTTCCCTGTTTCTTAAACAGCTACACTTTTGCTTCAGAACCTTTGCAATAACCACCACTTCCACTTGGAATACTCTATATAACTATCTAGCTCCTTCACTTCCCTCAGATACATCTTTGCTCAAATTTCATTTTCTGAGGTCTATTCTGGCCACCCAATTTAAAATAGCAATCCCATCAACTGGTACTCCTGATCCCCTTTATGTTGTACTTCACCCACATATATTAATACCTCTTAACAAATTATATACTTATTTATTTATTATGTTCATAATTTGTCTCCCCAACCCATGAAGCAAGAATTTTAGTATGTTTTGGTCACTGATAGTGCTTGGCAAAATAACAAATCTTCATCAATTACATGTTAAGTAAAAAAATCTCTTATAACTTTATATACAATATACTTTATGGCCAGGTGCAGTCGTTCACACCTGTAATCCCAGTACTTTGGGAGGCCAAGATGGGAGTTCAAGACCAGTCTGGATAACATAGCAAGATCCCATCTCTACAAAAAAATTTTAAAAATTAGCCAGGCACGGTGGCACATGCCTATAGTCTTAGCTACTTGGGAAGCTGGACAGGAGGATGGCTTGAGCCCAGGAGTTGGGGGTTGCAGTGAACTATGATTGCTGTACTCTAGCTGAGATGACAGAGCGAGATCCTGTTTCTTTAAAATATATATATACACAATATACTTTATATTAAAATATAAAAATTATACCTCTATTATGAGCAATGATGAACTAATACAGTTATGCTTCTTTTTTCTTCCCCTCTACCATCCAGTTTAGTTTATTATTTCTCTTAGTGTTTATCTTTTATGTGTCTATGTATCAACCATCTACCTACTTACATATTCCCTTCCAACTCAATATTTAAGCTTTTATTGGATTTATTGGTTTTAAATTACATTACCTTTTTTTTTCTTTTTGAGACAGAGTCTCACTCTGTCATCCTGGCTAGAGTGCAGTGGTATCATCAGAGCTCACTGCAACCTCAAATTCCTGAGCTCAAGCATTCCTTCTGCCTCAGGCTCCCATGTAGCTGGGACTACAGGTGCAAAACACTACACCTAGCTAATTTTTCTATTTTTTTTTTTTTTTTTTTGTAGAGACAGAGTCATGCTCTTGCTTAGGCTTATCTCGACTCCTCACCTCAAGCAATCCTCTCACCTTGGCTTCCCAGAGTGCTAGGATTATAGGCAGGAGCCACTGCGCCCAGCCTTAAATGACATCATTTGACAGCTTGTTATAAAACATGACTTCACATCATTTCTGTTCCTCATATTTCCAACTTTCATACATTAATACAATTACCACACTGTGTCAAAGTTTTAAAGATTCATTTTCTGGTCTGTAAACTTAATTTCCACATTTGTTTTAGTCTTATTTCTATAGATCTACGGACTGTGTTCACTGCCAATATTTTAGCTGTAGTTTCTCCTTTCATTTCTTGGTTGGCTGAACTTCTTCCTGCAGAAGTAAGGTTCACAAGAGCTAAATTTCCTGAAGCTTGGCATGTTAATTCCTAAATTAATCTTTCTTTGAGGACTTGGTAGTTTAAAGTATCAGCTTTGAATGCTGCTTTGCAGTAGTCTGAGGCCAGCAACTTCCTTTGAAGAATGGGGCTTGCTGCAGATCTACCCCCAGAGGTGTATCTCTCATGGTCTTTCCACACACCTATTTGACTTTCACCGGGTCTGGCAGCCTTTCTTTATATAACGTGTTTTAGAGCCGCAGAGATCTCCTGGTTGTGCTGAAGACAAGAGTTTATATTTCTGTTTCTTATTCTCCTTCCTATTCTAAGGTGTGAGAAGATAAGGGAAAACTGCTGCTTTTACTGGGCCATTATTTATATAGTAACTTTTTAACACTGACATCTTCAAACATACACAGAAGTAGAGAACACAGTGTGAAAAAATCCCATGAACCCATCAACTGTTTCTATATTTATCAAAATTTTGTCAAACTCGGTTCATCTTTATCCATCCGGTCCCCCGCTGTCCTGAGTATTTTAAAGAAATTTCAACCATCGTATCACTTCACCTAAAAATAGTTCAGGATACATTTACTGGGTCATTTTAAATCAGTAAGTCAGCTGGGTATGGTGGCTCATGCCTGTAATCCTAGCACTTTGAGAGGCCAAGGCAGGAGGATAGCTTGAGGCCCAGAGTTTGAGACCAGACTGGGTAATATAGCGAGACCCAATGTCTTAAAAAAAAAAAAAAAAAAGCCCAAACCAGAAAGTCCCCTGTCCTTTATAATTTCACAAATTTTCCTTAACAATAATAAAAGATGGCTTTATAGGGCCACATCAATACATGGTTGCTTATGAATAATATTTGTTAGATGCTATAGCATATGGGTTGGTAGGCTGACTGCTTGTTTTGTAAATAAAATTTTATTAGAACATAGCCAAGTTCATTTATTTACCTACGCTTTATAGCCCACTCAATCTACTTTCCCAACAGCAGAACTGAGTAGTTGGTGTGTAACTACTGAGAACTGAGTAGTTGGTGTGCAAGAGAGAGAATTGAGTAGTTACAACAGAGACCACAAGGCCCACAAAGCCTAAAATATTTGCCATCTGGTCCTTTAAGATAACGTTTGCTAACCCTTGCAACAAAGTTTCTGTAGTTTTGGAATAATTCACTTTCCCAAAGTCCTTCCCAGCCGGCTTCCATAACAACACTGGCAACCACAAAACACTATTTATTAAGTGTTCACACACACATATAGGTCCTTCTCTTTCTGTAAACCTTCCAGTAGCTTACAGTCTAGTAAGACTAACAGAAACAAAAATGATTTTGCTCTTGCATTTTTTCTTGAAATATGACAACAACAAACAAACAAAAACAAAACAAAAAACCAAGAAGGGGATTGTAAGTGCTCAAGACCAAAAAGCCATTGCTATTCTAAACTGTATTTCATGATTCCCCTAAATTAAATATACTTCATGGTTTAAATTTTGTATTCTTAATATTTCACAAAAAAATAGCAAGCTCTTAAGATTTTTTCTTTTACTTTTAATAGCAAGCCTGAGAAATATTTGACTGATGCTGAAAGTTTTGTTTTTTTTTTTTGAGACAGAGTCTCACTTTGTTGCCCGGGCTAGAGTGCCGTAGCGTCAGCCTAGCTCACAGCAACCTCAAATTCTTGGGCTCAAGCGATCCTTCTGCCTCAGCCTCCCAAGTAGCTGGGACTACATGCACACGCCACCATACCCGGCTAATTTTTTCTATATATTTTCAGTTGGCCAATTAATTTCTTTCTATTTTTAGTAGAGACCAGGTCTCGATCTTGCTCAGGCTGGTTTCGAACTCCTGACCTTGAGTGATCCTCCCGCCTCGGCCTCCCAGAGTGCTAGGATTACAGGCGTGAGCCACCGTGCCCGGCCTGAAAGTTTTAAAAATATGTCAGGAAGTTTAAAAAAGTCCAAAAACATTCAGGCAAATGGTATGTATTATTCACATATTTAAATTTCATAGGCAGAAAACAAGATTAAGAAAGTATTTAGAATGTACAAAAATTATCAGAGAACTCTCTAGGCAATATTAATGCTAATGGAACAAGGTGAGTTGGTGCCACCACAGTCCCTTGAAAAGAAAATACAAGTTTATACTTTTGGTACAGGACAGTCTACATCTTTAATATGTAAGTTGAAAACTTCAAGGAAAAGCAGGAGCTCATAGTTAAAGGAAAGTGTAATGTCTGCCCTGGTATTATAATCATCTCCCTTTAATCATAACCCCAGGATAAGAAAAATGCTAGCATTATTCATTTAGAGTGAGATTATAAAGCACTGTAACCTTATTTCCCCAAGTCATAAGATTTAAGCCAATAAAATCAAACTTCAGTATTATAAAAAGACATTTCATGCCCTCAGAGCAAATTACTAAATTCAAGTCAAAACTGACTTTTAAATCCTTTACTACTCTCATAAATTATGCAACTATTTCTACATTCACCTTTCATAGTTCAAAAGAGCAAATTCAGCAGTATGTTCCTGCCAGCAACTTGAGAAGACTGTCAAGTCTAAATAACCTGTCAATACCCCCAAAATATTCACAGCCAATTAGACATCAGACTAAAGGAAGGAAGGTGAGGGAGACAGACAGAGAGAAAAAGAGAGAGAGAGAGATTATTTTCTTATTAAATAAGCTCACTTTAACTATATTAAATAACTTTAGATGGAGTAACTATATATATTTGTCCATGGCTAAAATCTTATAAATAGACTCACTATGCCTTAAGTTTAGATACGCCAAATTATATCTCCCTGTTAGATTTCCCTTAGTATAAAATAGAATGCTTATAAAAATGAACCCTTTTCAATATCGTTTTGAAAGTTTCTTTTCTAAAACCAGAGTACCCATGTTTCAACAATTTTGCCAAACTTATCTCCAGAATCCAGTGCTTATAAAAGCATACTATGATTAACAGTGCAAAACTATTTTAGTTGGTCTAAAGCAAGACACACCTATAACTGCTTCTACAACTTGGGATCAGTTTTATTAATATTCCTGATATAATAAAATTGTGGAAGCATCATATCAGCAATAGTTTTTCACTACTTCCAATCTACCAATCTACTAAAATAAGCACTGTGGCTTCAAATCCTGGAGCTCTGATAAGAGAGGGAAAACACTGGAATTAGAAAACTTGGGCCCAGTACCACAACTCACTATCTTGAATTTCAACTTCTAAGTCTCAGTTTCTTCATTGGTTCAATTAAAAAAACCAAAATGGATGTTTTCGTAAGGCTGATTTCATTCAAGGATAAGTGACAGGGTAGGGTATGGTGGCTCATGCCTGTAATCCCAGCACTTTGGGAAGATGAAGCAGGAGGATTGCTTGAGGCCAGGAGTTTGAGACTAGCCTGGGCAACATAGCAAGACCCCTTCTCCACAAAAAAATAAAAAAATTATCTGGGCATGGTGGCATGCCCCTGTAGTCCTAGCTACCTGAGAAGATCATAATGAGCCCAGGAATTTGTGGTTGCAGTGAGCTATGACACCACTACACTCTAGCCCAGGTCACAGAGTCATATCCTGTCTCAAAAAAGGAATAAGAGACAATATAAACATGATAAAACTTGAATGACCAATGTTCTACAGAAAATATAAACTCAAAACAAACTCTCAGTCTCCTTAAGGGATTGACTCAATGTAAAGAATTTAATAAGTAGCATTTCAAAAGTTACAACTATCTCTTGTAGAGATAATACACAATATAAACAGCTAATGACATTAAAGGTAGAAACCTCAGGTTTTAAGAGTATCTCTTCAGGTAGCACCATAAAAAACATTTTAAGAGTTAGACTAACTACAGGGCATCTTTTATTCTTCTTTCAATAACATACCAAGGAAATAAAGCTTCTGATACAGTTTAAGTGAAGGTCATGTTTGTATTTGGTGAATTACATTATATTTGTATTATACTTTAATATTAGAAAATCATTTTCCCCTTGAATATATTATTTAAAATGTTTGCTATATCTTACTCTAACATGGGCCAACAATTTCCCCCACTAGAATACATTATAACTTTATAATGGAAGTCATGATTCAATTTATATACCTTTAATTTGCAAGAGAATTTCACATCTATAAAACCAGACTATATTTGAAGCCTTTTGTTGCATGTTGCAGTATCAGTTTTCCAGTTAGGATATCAAATCTAGCCCCAAATTATCAATAAGGTTATTTAAAAATTAATACTTATTTACCTAACAATACTTTGTAAGGATTAAGAAAGATAATGTATATAAAAGCATACCTTTATTATATATTTATAGCAAGACTAGCCATAAAATTCTTTACTACTGCTGATTTACTAATAGACTAAAATAACCAGAGACCTCAAACCTTAACTACTGTTAGTTGTATATCATATTATTCAATATAATATGAATTGGTGAATTGTCATATTTTTGATTCTAACAAATACAAATATTTATGCACTTAACTGGATCAAGAAATGTTCACTAAGGCCAAATTCTCTTACATTACGTTTTGAAATCAATATATAGGTTCTAAGACTGAAAAATTATTGACATTTTCAGCATGCCACTAGTTACAAAGTTAAGATAATTTGGTATAAATTAATTTCATTGACAAACAATGTTTTTATTTTAGATTTTGCTATTACTCCAAAATTATAACCTATGGTTGATACTATATAAGAAACAGAGCCCACTATCTACTAAAACTTCATTGAATAGTCTAGATTCCTAGTCCAACATTTGAATGTGTTTATATCCTGATGGTTGTCACATTTTGCTTAGCAGATGCACCTTTACTCTCTCAGGTCTCATGACAGATATGTCAATGATACCAGAGCAAGAAATTTCTGCTTTAAGTGGTAACTTGCCTTCCCCACGGAGAACTGGAAAATTCTTCTCTATTTCATTCCTTTCATTTAAAAACCTACTATTCACAAGGAAAAGTGAAAACTGTACTTATTGGCCCCTATATATCATGCTACCTGTTTTTTTACAACTATTTTTTTTATCTAACAATCTAACATTTTACTATGACACTTTTCAAACACACAGCAAAACTGAAAGAATTTTACAATGAACATCCTTATAACTTTTACCTAGTTTCTACATTATCACATATCTATCCATCTCTCTATTTCATAGAAATTCTTATTTTCCATAGTTTTTATATACTTTTAAATGTATTACATTCTCCAAATCCATTTTCTTCACAACTTTCTCCATTGCTTCTAGATTTCTGTCTATTATCCTGAAGACTACATTCATTTCTTTACATATTGGTATCCCCCAGAAGACTAGGAGAAAGTAGAAACTTAATATTTATTTAACTGAGTTGTTTTCTTTGTCTTCTTTATGCCTCAAAATCTTTGACAAGTTTTATAACTTTGCTTTATGTTTCAATTTGTTCCTGGGGAATTATTACTGATTCATTATTTTACTGCTAAACTACTCTGAGAAATAAGTGAGTAGTTATGATTTCTATAAGCATTTTGGGATATATTCAGAGAGCAAATTTCTTCTCATATATATTAAACATCTGTTTTACTTTTGAATGCTATAAGTCTAAATGCATTCCATGTTGTGTTGAGTTGGTCATTAAATGCATTGCTAATTGTGTGTGTATGTGGGTTTTTTTGAGACAGAATCTCACTCCATTGCACTGAACAGAGTGCCATGGTATCAGCCTAGCTCATAGCAACATCAAACTCCTGGGCTCAAGCGATCCCCCTGCCTCAGCCTCCTGAGTAGCTGGGACTACAGGCGCACACCACGATACCCAGCTAATTTTTCTATTTTTAGTAGAGACGGGGTCTCACTCTTGCTCAGGCTGGTCTCGAACTCCTAAGCTCAAGTGATCCTCCTGCCTCGGCCTCCCAGAGTGCTAGGATTACAGGAGTGAGCCGCTGTGCCCAGCCACTAATTGTTATTTTTAAACAACAAAAAACCCAAATGCAAAATTCTTACCTTAAAGGACTATCACATAAAAGCTATCAATGATATCTTTCAACACTCATTTGTGTAATTCAAAGTAGCATATAGATTTAGATATAAGGGAATAAAATCAGAATATAACTCCATGGGAACAGGAATTCTCAGTAAGTACGGCAGTCTCCTATTATCTGTAGGAGACCAAGACCCCCAATGGATGCCTGAAACCCCTGATAGTACTGAACCCTGTATATGTTTTTTCCTATACCCATATACTATGATAAAGTTAAGTTATAAATTAGGCACAGTGAGAGATTAACAACAATAACCAATTACAATATAGAACAATTATAACAATGTACTGTAATAAAAGTTATGTAAATGTGGTCTCTCTTGAAATATCTTACTGTACTGTACACTGTACAAAGGGATGATTCATGTCCTGGGTAGGACAGAGCAGGACAGCATGAGATTTCATCACACTACTCAGAGCAACATACCATTTAAAACTTATGGACTGTTTATTTCTGGAATTTTCCATGTAATATTTTCAGACTGCAGCTGACCTTGAGTAACCGAAATAGTAGAAAGCAAAACCGTGGATAAGGACTACTGTACTATATCTGTTAAATGAACAAACACAGCTGGCTTGAAAGAAGATGTTTTTATGGAACTTCATTCATTTGCTCTTTTTGACAGACAGTTTGGTTTGGCAGTGGTTTTTTTCATTACCTGAATTCATATTTCCTTCCATAGTACCATTAAAGTCTGTGGAATCTCAATATATTTGTTGATACACCAACACTGGGGAAACAGACAGTTGCATCTGTAAGTTAACATACTGGGATAAAACTCCCTTCTTGAAAGTGTCATAAAAGCTAGAAAAATACAAAGAACTTTTCAAAATATTTTATTTTGGCTTGATGAATAAACAAATATTAGTTATACTATTCTCTATACTTTAAATAACTGAAATATTTTATAGTTTTTTAAAAAGCTTTTTTCTACTTTGTTGATACCCTGGGGCTATGAGAATTTTGTGCTTGTTCTAGATAACTGCTACTCAAAATGTAGTCCATGGACCTGCAGCATCAGCATCACCTGGGACATTGTTAGAAATGCAGCTTCTCAGGCCCCACCTCAGGCCTACTGAATCAGGATCTGCATTTTAACAAGGTCACTAGGAAATTCACAGGCACTTTTTACTACAGTTCACCCAAATGATATTCAAGGGGATACATTAGTTAGCTAGGTACAGTATTCTCAGACCCTTCACTATTCTCATAAGACCCCAGCATAAGCAACTAGGGTCATAGAGAGACACTACCACATAACAGAAAGAACAATGCATTGAGAATTTGAAAAGCTAAATTCTAGTCTCATCTCTAGTTATGTGTCCTTGAATCTTAGTTCTTTTCACCTGTAAAATGAAAATAAATACTAATACATTCTTTCCTGACATATAAGACACATACTACATAGCAGTTTAGGGAAATGGTCCAACCATATGTGATATTTCAGGAAACTGGGCCTACTGTAATGCTATGGGGCCTTGTCTCTCAATTACTTTATATTTATTCAGGTTTGAAAAAAATCAACCTCTATCTTTTGTTTTCCCACTTGGTTTCTGGAAGATGCATAGTGGTGAATAACTTAGGAAGTGGGTGGCTGCTATTAATAATACCTCTCACTGCTTCCTTTGTTCTTGAACACCGATAAAGAATAGGTAATAGACAGGATTCCAGAAAAATTAAAATCAGATTCTGTGTTTTGTATAAGAACAAGAAAATCTTATTGTTTTTAGAAAAAACATTGCTGAAGTATTTAGAGGTGAAGAATTATGATGTCTGACATTTACTGTCAATGCATCAGGAAACAATAAACTGTAATAATATGCACGTGCATACATATACATATGTGTACATATGTATGTAGAGAGAAATAAAGCAAATGTGGCAATATTAAAAACTGATGACTCCAGATAAAGTATTTAAGACTGTACACTGTACTCTTTCCCCCATTTTTCCGTAGGTGTGAAATTTTTCAAAATACAAATTGGAGGAGGCCGATGTGGTGGCTCACTCCTATAAACCTAGCACTTTGGGAGGTGGAGGTGGGAGGATTGCTTCAGGTCAGGAGTTTGAGACCAGCCTGAGCAACATAGCAAGACCCTTGTCCATACAAAAAAATACAAAAATTAGCCAGGTGTGATGGTGTGTGCCTGTAGTCCCAGCTACTTGGGAGGCTGAGGCAGGAGGATCACTTGAGCTCAGGAGTTTGAGGTTACAGTAAGCTATGATCATGCCACTTGCCCTCAGGCCCAGGCAATAAAGCTAGACCCTGTCTCTTTACAAAAACAAAAAAGCAAAACTTGAGGGAGAAAAAGAAATATAAATGTCTACTGACCCCAATATGCCCTGCTGTATTCTTTTCTTTTTTAGAGTAAAATATATTAGATTTTCTTTTTTCTGTAACCTTTAAGAGGCAACAGCAAAGCTAGGATACAAGGAAAAGAAATCAGCATAAAGAATATTTCAGTAACTTATACTCCATTCCCATGTTGCTACTTTGTTTTGACCTTAACTTACGGACTTGCTTGATTTTTTTCCTTAGATAAGGCTAAAATAAAAGGAGGGAAAGAAATGGTGGGTCATCTCCCATCTTTACATTAATGAAATAAACAATTTCAAACCGAAAAGCTAGCTTTGTGTGATTTTCATTCTTGGTCTAGCGTCAGCTAATAATGAAATAGAACGCAGTACCACTCACAAATATAAATAACTACAGTCTTTCTTGTTCCCCTGCAATGAGAGGGACACAACAGCTGCTATAAAAATCACTCTCCACTCTCCCATGTGTTGTGTGAGTATAACAGACTTACACCACAAGAAGAACAAAACATAAAGTTACAGCAAAGTAGTTGGTTTTGTTTCAGAATTCCTTTTCCATTTAAGTTATTTTACCTAATTAAAAACAAAATAAACATGCTCCCTGCATTTCCAACATAACTGTCCTGCTTCATTAGAAATCTCAAAACTGGAATAGGAGTCATAAGAATCATGTACCAGCTGACTACTAATGTTCCTTCAGTCCCTCCAGACTTTATCCAATAGGAATACCATAAGAACAACAACCATAAGAAGAACAAATCCATCTTCAATTAATTGGAGATTTTAAGGTATTCATAAGTCTTATTTGTCTTTAACACTCTGGCTTCATATACATGCATAAATTTTCATAATCTATTTTCCTTTTCTCTACCTTTAGCTAAAAGGATTTAATTTGCCTGATTTTTAAAAAATCCTTAACAAAGCCATTTCACGATGTAACTTCAGATTCAGTAATGAACACATTACTTAAAATTAATACCAAAGAATGATAGTTACAAAAGGTCTTAGTGTAGTACAAAGGGGGAAATCAAATAAGACAGTTAAGATGATTTCCACATATAATTCAAAACTGGAAACGTTCAACCCAGCATGGTCCTCAGCTCACTCTGCCTGTGATTCTAGTTAATTTCTTCTGTTTAGGGATCACACGGGACCAGTCTCTTAGCAAGCTATTCTAGTCATAACTTTACACAGTCTGACACTGGCAGACCTGTATTTGTATATAAAGAAAGAGTCCCATCATTAACATCACTACCATCCTCTTCATTTTTCTAAGCATGCACAGGGCCCTATATTTCAAATTATTTATCCCTGATCTGTTCTACGAAGAATTTGAAGCAAATTACAACAAAAACACATACCATAAAATCGTAGTAACTTTTTAAAAATTCTGAAATAGAAATTAAAAAAACGAGGGCCAAGAAAAATAAAAATTCAATTAGAAAACAAAGATAGGAGAAAAAGAATATGTGGGCCATCAAAACTTTCATGATTGCTATATTAAATTCCATATTTAGCTCTAAGCCTCTGTGGTAGGCAGAATAATGGCCTCCCAAAGTATCCATGTCCTAATTTCCAGAATCTGTGGATAAATCATGGGCAAAGGCAAATTAGGATTGCAGAAGGTTGTAAAAAACTGAGTTAAGGCTGGGCATGGTGGTTCACGCCTATAATCCTAGCACTCCGGGAGGCCGAGGCAGGAGGATCGCTTGACCTCAGGAGTTCGATATCAGTCTAAGAAGCAAGAGCAAGACCCTATCTCTACTAAAAAAATAGAAAGAAATTAGCTGGACAACTAATATATATATATACACACACATACATACACACACATATATATATAATTAGCCAGGCATGGTGGCGCATGACTGTAGTTCCAGCTACGTGGAAGGCTGAGGCAGGAGGATCACTTGAGCCCAGGAGTTTGAGGTTGCTGTGAGCTAGGCTGATGCCACGGCACTCTAGGCGGGGCAACAGAGTGAGACTCTGTCTCAAAAATAAATAAATAAATAAAGTAAACATTTACTGAATGGAAGATGATGAATGGATAATGTCCTCAATTTCTATGAGAAATGGAGCTGGGGCTTCCAGATGCAAAAAGGCACTTCCCTTTTAGCAATTTTCTCTTCCCAGACCATAGATCCCAGCCCCAAGTGCCAGAATGTCTTAGATCTGCCTTCCCCAGCTGGGCAGGAGGGAGCTGCAGCTTTTGGGGCTGTTCCCTCCGTCTTCCTGATCCCCATCCTCCTGTGCACCCCTGTCTCCAGGAAGAACCACAAAGGATGATCCAACTTCAGTTAGCAATAGAAGAGTGTTACAGGCAAATGGAAGAGCTAGATGAAGAAGGGGAAATGAGCAAACCTTGGGGGAGGAGGACCGTGAAGAGGCGCTACAGCTATAAAGAAAGACACACCAAAAGGATTTTGGGGCTGGGTGTGGCGGCTCACACCTGTAATCCTAGCACTTTGGGAGGCCCAGGTGGGAGGATTGCTTGAGGCCAGGAGTTCGAGACCAGCCTGAGCAATAGAGTAAGACCCATCTCTACAAAGAACAGAAAAATTAGCCAAGTGTGTGGGCACACGCCTGTAGTCTCAGCTACTCTGGAGGCTGAGGCAGGAGGATTGCTTGAGCCCAGGAGTTTGAGTTCACAGTGAGCTATGATGATGCCACTGCACTCTAACCAGGGCAACAGAGTGAGACTCTGACTCACAAAAAAAAAAAAAAAAAAAAAAGGATTTTTGAAGGCAAGGCCTTCCTGTGAAAAATAACATAGACAAAAGTGAGTTTTCATCCATGAAGGACTTTCTTTGTTGTTTCTTTGTTTCACAAAATAGTCACAGACAAAAAATATTAAAAATTAAAAAATAAAAAACCAAAAGTGGTTTTGTTTCACACCATAATCATAACAACAGATACAAATTGGCACCAGGAAGGAGAATGATGATTGCTGTGATAATGACATCTGTATCTGGTGGCCCCATCTGGCCAGAGGGTTAAGCCTCATCAGCAAGTTCTAAGCCAACTTGTTAGGGCTTGAAAACTCCCCCTGGGGACTAAGTCAACATGTTCTGTTTTCATGGGCTCAGAGTCCCTGGAGCAGAGGAAAAGAACCATTCTTTAAGCAAGATGATAAAAAGGACTCTACACCCTGACAGGGACAACCAGAATGCACGCAGAAATTCATCTCTAGAAAGTTAACAAGGTAGAGGCCTCTAGCCAGCATATCCTTTCTTTCTCTTCATTGCTTGGCTAGATTGGTTTGAGGGCTTGGTACTAACAGATAACCAGTACAAAAGATGAACCTAAATATATTTGTGTAATATAAAGGTAACTAAAGAGAAAATATCCATGTTTCTGTTTAGAGAGAAGAGAAACGTCTTTATCTTATCTTAGATCTTCCTGCTAGCGCTTCTTATTTTAAAAGTTCCTAGATAGGCCAGGCATGGTGGCTCACACCTGTAATCCTAGCACTCTGGGAGGCTGAGGAGGGTGGATCGCTCAAGGTCAGGAGTTTGAGACCAGCCTGAGCAAGAGCTGAGACCCCGTCTCTACTATAAAGAGAAAGAAATTAATTGGCCAACTAAAAATATATGTAAAAAGTAGCCGGGCATGGTGGCGCATGCCTGTAGTCCCAGCTACTCGGGAGGCTGGGGCAGAAGGATCGCTTGAGCCCAGGAGTTTGAGGTTGCTGTGAGCTAGGCTGACGCCACGGCACTCTACAGCCTGGGCAACAGAGTGAGACCCTGTCTCAAAAAAAAAAAATAAAACAGTTCCTAGATAACCGAACATAAAGCAATACCATATCCCTCCTAAAATTACTTTTAAACCATATTGCTATGTCATTGCTTTTAATTTCTCTAATACCATCTTTCAAAGTGTCTGTGAAACCTTTTATGTTGAAGAGACTGAATAAATCTATTTTTTAATGTTAGCCACTTTCGGTTTTATAGGAAATAGTCTGAACTTCATAATTAACCAGAGTGATGATACAATCACTGTTATATGAATTAAACAATATTTCTGTAAGATTCCCAGAAGTTGTTTCTGATTAATGCCCTTCTGTAAGTGAACATAAAGTAACAATGGAAAAGTCCGTGTTTATTCCAATCCGATCTGTGTTTAGTAGCAATGCCAATCCAGGAATATGTTATGGAGGATTCATACTAATCTAGCAGATTCTAGTCTAACTCTGAGGAAGTTAAAAGTTAGTCCTTTCATTCCTACACATTTATCAACTCACCAAAATACCCCTGCTGTCACTTGCTCCACTCGTAAAAGTTGTCGGAATGAAGAAAAAATCATCTTTTGTTGAACTTTTGAATCAATGAAGATCTAAGGAAATAGAGTAAACAAAATCAGGTGAGCAGAGAAAGGTGTGTTAAGGTCAAGTCCAGCTGAAGAAGTAGGAACTTCGGATTCTGAAATTTAATTTAACCCTTTGCAAGTACTGAAGCCAGAGATATTGACATGAATACATTCCCCCTTTCTAATATTGCCCCAAAGAAGACGAAAAGGAAAAAGGAAAGCTGCTGGATGGGTCTTATCTTACCCTTGGCTTCTTCTTACGCAAGGGATCAATTAAAACGGTAGTTTCCTCAGGTCAAAATCCTAGTGTTTTTTTTTCTTTTCTTTTTCTTTTTTAAAGAAAGAGAGGTATGGGGAGAGAGAGAAGGAAAACAGAATAGCTAAAGGCTCTACATATTTTAATTAATTTAAAAATGCAATGAGTGCTTTTTTTAAAAGCTTGAAAATTATTCTGCTTGTTTTGTGTTCATATTTTTCAAAAAAAAAGATTGAAAATTATACTTTGATGAAGAATTATATTTTTTACATTTCAACTTTAGGTGTTGAATGTTGGTCACAGAAAATAATTCTCCCAATGAAAGAAATGGCAAAGTTAAAAGAAAACTCCAGTTGGTAGAGGGAAAATAAAAAGTTGGTTTTAGACACCTTTTGAAGATTGAAGTTGTAGCAAGACATCCCAGTTGGAAGTGCTACATAAGCAGCTTCGTGAGGAAGAAGGTATCCTGTCCATATTATGATTCTGCAAGGAGTTCTGTCCTGTTAGTGAATGTGGGTACACCTGGGTACAGGTGACAGCGCTTTAAGCAAAGGATTAAAATGGAGATTCCCTTTGGTGATGTAAGGTCACTCAACAAACAGTCCAGTCATTACAGCTAATTCCCCTTGCTCCAATTCCATGCTCACCAAGCAACGTGCTGGTGATAATTTGCTTTCACACAAAAGCCCGCCTTCGGGGAGAGACTGCACAGTCAACATTCTGGTCCTTCTATGCTTATATTACACATTTCGTATTAATCAATTGCCATTCTCATTTTATACCATCAGTTTCCTGAGCTATTATTAATCTTCTCCAGAAAGAGAGATCTGCTTTTGGTGTGCTGTTGCATTATGATCCAAAGTCTACAAGACAATTGGCTCACTCCGGCCACAATAAACTCACTATGAGGCCTCCAAGGGGACAGCCTGGGGAGCTGCCCCAGGGCAGCAGGATGGGGCAGTTGGAAGCTTGTTCCTTGGTGTCACACAGCCTGATCTTGGATTCCTACTTTTCCTACTAATTCATTACGGGACCTGGGCAAATACACTCTGCAAGCCTCAGAGCACCTGGATGGGCTGTGGGGACAGGGACCACAGTGAGGGTGTGCACTAGGTGTTAGCTGTCAGAGAGGTGACCCTTGGGACTCTCTTTGTCAAAGTCTCCGCATAAAGGTCAGGAAGAAATGAGGACAGGGAGTGTAGCTCCTTTAAAGGCATTCCGCCGTCAAAGAAAGGAGGTGAGTATGAATGGGTAAGGAGACTTAAACAGAAGATATGCTTAGGGTAGGGAGAGGAGGGGCGGGGGATAAACTGAGGGGGCAGAGCCAGTGCAGAGAGAAAGACTGAAAATCCAAGGCGGAGTGACAGAAAGGCAGGAGAATCGAAGGAGATTGGTAAAGAAAGGGGCAAGGAAGGTGCCAGGGCAGTTGAGGAAGAGACAGGAGCTGTCGAGGCCAGGAGGGAAGCCCCAAAAACATCCTTGGTGGCCCTCCTATGGCCCAGAGCCCTGCCCAGGCCAGCCCCTCCCTGCCTGTCTCCCATCTCAGTCTAGGGAGGAAGCGACGTGTTTCCACCTGCTCTTTTGAGCAGTAGGTGCTCTCCAGTTCTCAGGGACAAGACAGGCCAAGAAGGAAAAGACCCAATACAGCTCCAATGCACCCAACCCAGACCTACCCCTTATGTGGACCTCCTGTCCTCCTCTCCTTCTATACTCCATTTTTCATGTTTTGTTTTGGTTTTTGTTTGTTTGCTTTGAGATAGGATCTTGCACTATCACCCTAGGTAGAGTGCAGTGGCATCATCATGCATGAGCTCAATGCAACCTCAAACTCCTGGGCTCAAGCGATCCTCCTGCCTCAGCCTCCAGAGTAGGTGGGATTACAGGCATGTGTCACTATGCCCAGCTAATTTTTTCTATTTTTGGTAGACATGGGGTCTCGCTCTTGCTCAGGCTGGTCTCAAACTCCTGAACACAAGCAAGCCTTCTCCTGCCTCAGCTTCCCAGAGTGCTGGGATCACAGGCGTGAGCCACCTCACCCAGCCTCCGTTCTCTGTTCTGGTCTATTTACCTTCCTTTTCCTCCAACTCCACTTTCTCTTCCTCTTTGGAGGCAGAGTATTATACAGGAGAGACTTTTAGGATAACAAGAGTCAAGTTCCAGCTCAGGTGCTTTCTATCTAGTGTGACTTTGAGCAAGTCACTTATCCCTCCTGAGATCTGATCTCTGAATCTGTAAAATGGAGATAATAGGGGCTTCCTCCAAGAACTCCCTCTCCTTTTCTCCTCTTTCAGTCTCCCTGTTTCCTGACTGTTTCTTCACATTTCTCACTAAGGGACTTGCTTCCCCACCCAACCCACTGTCTCTCTGGGGACTAACCCAGCCAAGAACGGAGAGGAAGGAGCTGCCTGGAAGGAAGGGCAGCCCCGGTGTGGGCTGAGGGGAGCTTTGGAAAGGCCCCCACTGGAGCAGGAGCAGGGCCTGAGGATGTGAAAAGTGAGGACAGGGACAGGGAACAAGCCCCTCCCTCCTCTGGCCGCCCTGATCTTCCCTGGTCCTAGTCTTGGCCCTTTCCTCCCTCTGGCCCTAGGCCCCCAGAGGCTAAAGAGCAAAGCCTCAGTGAGTCATCCCAGCCCTGGACCCCCATGGGGGAGACCTTGCCATCACGTCCACAGGCAACCTTGCCTACCAGCCCAAGAATCTTACCTGCAGGCCCCGTGTCAGCCCCCTGAGAAGCAGGTGAGACAAGGGACATGAAATCAGCTCTAAGACCCCAGAGAAGGGTGATCCTGGAGGATCAGAGAAATCTCAGCCATGGGAGATGAGACCAGTGAGGGGAAAGGAACGGGCCCCGGCCTCTGTCCTGCATGCGTGCAGCTCTGAGGGTGAGGGTGGGAGCTGTAGACAGTGTCTTAATCATATCTGGTGTCAAGGACAGCTGCCAACAGCCATGGTGCTTATAGATTGTGAATATTGTACAAAAGAAGTGGTGAAAAAAATTCAAGCCAATCTGTGTATGCGTGTGTGTGTGTGTGTGTGTGTAAAAGTGAAGATTAACGCGGCCAAACTTATAAATTGCTAAGCAATTACAGGTATATCTAATGACCATGCCTCAACAATAAATACTGTATTTCCCATATAACATTATCAGGGTAGTTTCGTTGTGAGTCGTCACGCCAACACTGAAGTGTGTTCATATTCCGTCAGGCACACAGCCATTACCAGCCAGCAAAGTTTCCCTTCCTCCTTCTGTTGGTCCCCAGTTCGTTTTCTGCCTTGCTCTCCTAGTTTCCTTTTCTCTCTCCTTTCTCTTCCTTTCCTAGCCTGCTCTTGCCGCCTCTCATGCGTTTTCCCCTCCTTCTCCCCATCCTGTCCTTTCTCTTTCAGACGCGCCTCCCTGCTCTACTGCAGTCATCTTCCTTCCCATTCTCACTTCCCTGTTCCCCCACCAGCGCTGGAGTCCATTGGCCCAGCTTTGGTCCTGTTAACCCTCTAACCGCAAGCAAGTTCTCCTCTCTTCTAAGCCCCGGTTTTCTCATCTGTCAACATGGACAATCAGAGCAACTCAGGATCAGCAGGAAACTAAATCCAGCCAGCCTGTAAAGAAATTAGCATGATACCTCCTGCTACAAAGGCAGTACTCAATAAAGGAAAGCTATTATTGTTTTTACTTTTCTTAAAATGTATGTTTTAACTCCACGTATGTTATAGAAAACCTCCTGTCAAATTTGAGAGCCACCTCCTCCCTCTACAGACATGCAATCATCAAACACTTCTCAGGTGCCTACTTGTTGTCTACCCTGGGCTGGGCGCAAGGGAAGCAGAGATGCGCTCCGTCCTTCAAAAGCTCACAGTCCGGGGACGACGAGACCTGACGCACACGTGAAAGATCATTAGAATGGCGAGTGCTGGGCCATGGCAGAAGGAGGGACGGAGAACTACGGAGGCAGAGGGAAGGGAGTCACCAAGCCTGCTTTGCAGAGTCAGTAAGGCCTCATAGATGGCGATTCTGAGTTGAGTCCTTTTGAAAGGAAGAGAAGAATTTGCTCAATCCAGCAAGGTAAGGACAGACCAAAGGAGCAGCATGAGGAAAGAGCAAGTGCTGGGAAGGGAAGGAAAGGTTTGGGGAGCGGTGACAGTCATGGCAACCCGATCTTAGGGGCAACCTGGTCACAGGGTGTGTGGAGTGATCTGGGGCTGGCAAAGCAGGTAAGCACCGGATTCTGGAAGACAGCAGCTTCTTCATCACTGTCCTCATCATCACTGCCATTTGCTGGGTACTGGGCCTTGTGCTAAGCTCTTGCTGTGCATTAGCAGCTCATTTAATCCTCACTAAAACTCTATGGGCAGAAACTATCATTATCCTCATTATAGAGATGAGGTGACACAGAGCCTTGCTGTGGTCAAGGGGAGCCAGAGAGTGTCTAAGTGGAATGGCATGATTAGAATCCAACCCCTCATCCGTTGTCCTTGCTCCCTTGTGTCTCTCTATGCCAGTCCATGCTGTCAGAGATTTTAGGGAGGTTGCTCTTATAGCGTGTCCTTGCATGGAAAGAGATGGGGATGCAGTGACAACTGGTAAGCGGAGCTGAATTCTAGAAATGATTCCACAATCAAATCCACAGTGCTTATACACGATTCGTGTGTGGCTGTGCAGGACAGGAGGAATCTGGGGTGACTTCTAGGTTTTTTCCTGGGGGCACTGAGGGAATAGAAGTGCCATTAACTAAGATGACAAATACAGCAGTGAAGGGAGAGAGGCAGAAGGTGGAGGGGAAGGAGCAGGATTTGGGATCGGAGAATAATAAATCCACTTTAGACATTTTCACCTTGAAATGCCTCTTGATCATTGAAAATATCTTCAACACTAGAGAGAAAGGACAGATTTGTAGACTCAGAATCATCAATGTATAAGGAAGCATTGAGGTCATGGGGAATGAATGATCTCACCCAGGAAGAACAAAATGAACAGGGGTGAGAAGAAGACAGAGGGAAGGGATGAGTCAATAAATGAACAAGGACAGAGCCCAAGGGAACACTCAACCTCAAAAGAAAGGCCAGAGAAGGAGCTACTGAAATGAAATGCTGTACCCCTCCCACTGTGCCCTCTTCCTCTAGGCACCTAGCACAGGGCCTGGCACAGGGTAGATGCTCAAGGAACTTCATTTGAGTAAATAAAAGGAGCAAGGAAAGAAAGGCAGCCCCAAAGGAAGGAAGGAGCATGTTTCCAAAAACACAAGGGTCCATGATATTTAATATTTAATTAGAAATCTACTAAAAGTTACCATTTTCTTTGATATCTTTTCATGAGAAATACTGAACACAAACACTAGCTTCTAATTTTCATCCATGCCACACAAGCATCTAGATGATATACATTAAGAAGTTTCATTTCAAGGAGAGCTACAATTTCCAATTTACTTTTAAATGGTTAAGTATTTTTCTACTCAATGAAAAAGTTCCAATTTGCCACATATAAACAAAATAAAATCCTCCTGTGCACAAAATAATCTTCCAGAGGCACAAAAACAACATCACTTGGTCCTTCATTTTTAAAAATTCATACATGATGAGACAATATAAAGGCACAAGACAAATACAGGTTTAAAAAAATCATTCGCATTCTGAGGTTCCTCAAAAAAACTAAAAATAGATCTGCCATATGACCCAGCAATCCCACTGCAGGGTATATATACAAAAGAAAGGAAATCAGTATATCAAAGAGATATCTGCACTCCCATATTTATTGCAACACTGTTCACAACAGCCAAGATATGAAAGCAAACTAAGTGTCCATCAGTGAATGAATGAATTTTTAAAGTGTGGAATATGTACACAATAGAATATTATTCAACCATAAAAAAAGAATGAAATTCTGTCATTCACAGCAAAATGGATGGAACTGGAGGATATTATATTAAGTGAAATAAGCCAGGCATAAATAGACAAATATCACATGTTCTCACTCATATGTGGAAACTAGAAAAGTCAATTTCATGAAGATAGAGGGTAGAATGGTGGTTACCAGAGGCTGGGAAGGGGGATAAAGAAAGGTTGGTGAACGAGTACAAAAATACAGTTAGAGAGAAGGAATAAGTTGGGGTGTTCAATAATAGCACAGTAGGGTGACTATAGTCGACAATAATTTACTGTATATTTCAAAATAGCTAGAAGAGAAGATTTGGAATATTCCCAGCAGAAAGAAATGGTAAGTGTTTGAAGTAATGGATATTCCAGTTACTGTGATTTGATCATTAACACATTGTATGCACGTGTCAAAATATCACCTGTACCCCATAAATATGTATAATTAGTATGTATAAATTTAAAAATTTTAAAAATAAATCTTAAAAACAAAATTAAAAAAGAAACCACACTGAGATGACATTTTGTAGCAAAGGCCAGCGTGGAGCGACACCTAAGCAAAGGGGACTGTTTGGCGGGCACAGGTGTTAGTAATCCCATACGAAAGCCTATATTTTCTCACCTCCTTTCTAATAAGCGTTCCGCCCCCAATTAATGTTTCTCACCAGTTTCCTTTTTCTTCAAAACAGAGACTAATTGTTAACCAGGGACCTGAGGCACTGTCATGCCTATCAACAAAACAGCGAGAAGGGTAAATTTTTCTGTTCAGACAAATCTCAGCACTGAAGACATAACCCTCAAGCCTCACAGAGATAGCTCAGTGCAAACTGTTTGCGTCTAAAGCATGAGTTGATTATAGAACAAATAGGATCTTGAATAAGTGCGCTAGATACCAACTCCCTGAAAAAAATAAAACCAACTACTACCAAAGGAAGTGACAAAGACCCAAAAACCAGGAAGAAATGGACATCTGTGTTACTCCCATCGGTCATTTAATAGGTATGCTAACAGGATACAAATTTGAATTTCAAACCAAAAAAAAAAAAAAGAAAATGTTATAGCTCCCATTCCCAACTAACTTCCCCCAGGTTCATTTTTTAGCAAGAGGAAAATAATAAAGAATATTTGCTAAACCATAACCACCTAGATGAAAACAGCAAAACAAAACAGGAATCTGGGAAAAAGAAACAGAAAGTCCCAACCAGCCCAGAGCTAAATCTCCACTTGATCTCACTAACCATTCAACGTTCCCTGCCTACTCACCTCAACCTGGACCTAACCCTCTCCTCCAAAACAGAGACTTCCCAGCAGTGCAAGAAGATCAAACAGGTGCCCATACCATGACCATCTCAGTGAGAAAAGCAAGGCTATTCTGAAAGCTCTGGTAATTACACAGAAAACAAACTGGGTCTCTAGGGGGCATTCTTGAAAACCTGAGCTCAATTCCCAGAAAGGAAAAACACTCTTGACCACTTACCACTACCGGAAGCTGCTAGATAGTGATCGGAATCAGCATTTCATCAGAAAAAGAGGAACCCGTTGCAAGAAGACAGCTTCACTACCAGGAAGGAATTGAGGGAGAGAAATACTCCTTGGAAAAATGCAAAAGCCCTGAAGAGCCTCTTGTTCTCTAGTTGCTGGCTACTGCTGCCAGGGCAGAACTGGTTAATCTTGGAGAAACAAAAGGAAGCTCCCAAGAGGCTGCCTTCTGGAGTCTGGCTTCCTCTGTGAAAATCAATTCAGAAGGATGCAAGTGAACAACGGAAGGGGACACCAGCGACCAGGTCTACTCACCAAACTTTTGCCAGCCCTCTACTGAGATAAGCAAACATCTTTGGAGTTCCCACCTGTTTTCACAGAGATGAAAGATTAGCAGTGGGGTTTTTTTTTTAAATCATCACAAGGGGAATTCAGCTCTCTTATGGATGAAAGCTAAGCACACTCAAGCAACATTTAATATGCAAAGCAATGACACTTCTTTCCCAACATCCTTAATTTCAACACAGAGGAAGCAAACATTAACCCTAAAGATACCGAAGAACAAATGCACACAGGAAATGGATTTAAATTTTTTGGTTTGGAATCACTTTAAGAGGGCTTTGGTTTTTAAGGCAGGATTAGATGCAGACAAAATATTTAGATTTGTGTCTGTTTTTAAAGGGAAGAATATGGCTTCTTTTCAATATGCCTAAAGCCATGTAGAGATTTTCCAGAAGTTGCTTCAGATTTGCCAGTTAAATACTGAAATCAAATATGTCTTAATCATGTCTCTATAACCAGAGTAAGGTGATCTTCTGAGCATTGTCAGCTCTTCTCTCCCGGAACATCCTCACAGTGGGCCCTCAGGTTTTTACAGAGAGCTAGATAGACAGAAATGAGAGCCTTTGCCTACCAAAGTTCCACAGTAACAAAAAACTACAGGAAACAAGAGTGATGGCTTGCTTTCTTACATACCAAATAGGACCATGAACAGCTTAAAGGAAGAAGCAATCATATCTTTAAAATATTTAAAATAAAAAAAGTTTTTAAATGAATAAAGTATAGACTATATCATTTTTAAACCTATCGTGTAGGCAAATATATGTTTGGTAATTGCCTTTGTTGTAGGACATATAAGGAAATCAACACCTTCTCCTACACTGTGAGTGGGAATATAAACTGGTAAAATATTTTTTAAAGGAAACTGTTAATAAACACAGTAGTACCTATCAAATACAGAAATGTATATGTTTCCATTTCTTAGGAATTTACCTTACAGGTAATCACACACATGTGCAAACACATCTGTAAATTTGTTCACTATGGCATTGTCTGTGGTTGCAAAACAAAAACTAAAAATGGCTAACATAGAGGGGGCTGCCTAAATAAGGTACATTCACACAAAGGAGTACTATGCTGCCACCAAGAGCAGGCAGGATTGAAGTGAAGAATCGGATCATCTGCATTTAGATCTGGCTCTATCAGTGACTGGCCGGGAGACCCTGGGTGAGTTCCTAAACCTCTCTAGACCTCAGTCTCTTGTCTGTAAAAGGGTGATAATTACAGTACTTACCTTATAGGATTGTTACAACTAAAACAGTGCCTAGAGCATAATAGATACTCAATAAATATGAGCTATTATAAATAAAAAGAGACGTGCCTCTTCAGACTGACATAGAAAGATGTCCAAGATGTATTGCTAAGTGAAAAGAGCAAGTTGCAGAAGAATTAGGTATAGGATAATCTCATTTGGTAAAAATATTTTAAATGAGCTTGCTGCCTATTGTCTGTTTCCTCCCATGAAAATATAAGCTCCTTGAGAATAGGGACTGTTGTTTACTGTTGTATTCCCAGTATCTGTACTAGACATTCAATAAGGGTTTGTTGAATGAACGATGATGGGAAATTTCAGCAAGAAGGATGGGCAAATTAATAGAGACAGAAGGAGTAGAGCTCACCAGGGGCTGGGGGCAGAGAGGAATGGGAAGTTATTGTTTAATGGGTACAGAGTTTCAGACTGGGGTGAAGAAAGGATTCTGGAGACGGGTAGTGGTGATGGTTTCACAACATTGTGAATATACTTAAGCCACTGAACTGTACAGTTAAAAATAGTTAAAATGGTTAAATTGTTTAAAATGGTAAGTGTTAGGTTATATATATTTATATCAATTTTTTAAAAAAAGTTCTACTTTTACCTTGTAAGGAGTAGAAAGACAGGGAGCAGGGAACGATGTCCATCCTGTAGAAGAAAACTATTTGCCAGACTGCAAGACCTTGCTAATCAGGAAAGTTAGTTTAAATTCCTGACTTAGGGTACAAGAAAAATACTTTTATTCCCATTACGCAAAGGTACCTGAACAGAGCTTAATCTTTAATCCTCATTAGGCAGCATGCACATTGTCAGAACACTAGAAGGTCTGTGTTTTTAAAAGGCTTTATTTTGCTTTAAAACCTTACCTTTTACAAACGTCCTTTCTGTCCTACTGCCAAGACAGCTAAGGAAGCCAGTGAATTACAGTTTTAGGTAAACAGATTAACCACCTGTAGCAAGTGGAATGCCCTGACCCTTAAGTTTAAACTCTACGGTTGGAAGAAACGGATTTAACAAATGTATTTTCATTCAACAAATGCAGGTACTCTGCCAGGCAATTGGAGGGACATAGAAAGATGAACAAAATGTGATTCCTGCTCTCAAGACACTTATCATCTGCTGGGAGGAGTGAGGCATGCAGATGAGGGAGTTCTGTAATAAAACCTCTGCCACTGAGAATGGGATAACTGTAGATTTCGTCACTGTGTATCAGCTCCATTTAATCACAATGAAATGGATTAACTAAGATTTAACTCATTCCCTGGAATTTGGTCATTACGATAGTTTTAGGTTTTATTCTGTTTGCTTGCTTGCTTGCTTTAAATGCCAACAAAGGAAGATTGAGCTGACTGAAGTGTCAAATCAAGTCCTTGGTGTCAGCCTAAGGGACAGAGGAGTAGCTCTGGTCTAAAACTATAATTGGGATATATGTAATAAATAATGAAGCAAAAGCAGAACAAAGTATTTCCTGATTCTATAAACACATTCCTGAACCATCCACCTGCTCCAAGGCACGCAGAAGCCAACTTGGAACCTACTGAAACAACATCTCTTTGGGAGGAGCCCTGAAGTCTACACGGTGAACCTATGCACTGAAGAGTGAGAATTGCTGCAGTGTAAATCATGCCCCGCTGTGTGAACTACTTAACTGCCCTAAGCCTTAACTTCCTGGCTGTAAAATTGAGAAAAATTTAAAACTTTCTTCTCAAGTAGTTGGTGAAAATTAAATGAGATCGTCGTTAACTAAATCTAAAACGGATACAAGTGTGAGTTCATGTGCAAATTGCATGTGCGGCAATAGGACAAAAATGAACAGGCCATAACCTAGCACCTGTCACATAGTCATTGTGTAACAAAGGTCAACATCCTCTCTCCTCTACAGAACCTTCCGAAAGTCTGTGGCATTTCCTTTATCAGAACAGAAGACGACCTCTGAGTTCCGAGACACTGCACATCTCCAGTTCTTTGCATCTTTCAATCCAACCAGCTGCCTTCTCCTCTTGTGTCTAGAACAGTATGCCCCAAGCATATTCTTTCAATATACCACCTTGAAATAGCACAAAACAAAGACATTTTAAAAGGATGAGATCAATAAGGACAATAGAAGTTTTAGCATTTTCTTCCTGCACCCCAGAGGAGTGTTTTTCACACCCTGTTTACCACAGCAGGTGCAAAAAGCACACTAACAATGTCCCTGGCCCACCACACCCTTTTCTCGTTAGTGATTGAAAGCCACTGGCCTCCCATTCAGAAACAGGTCCACCAAATATTTGAAATCACGTATACCCCCATGGTCTTTAATATCTAAAAAGAAAATATAGTTTTCTAACCTCTTGTAGTTTCCTTTAGTATCTGGCACTTCCCATGGTGTGTTGGGCTGACGTTCACCGAGAGAAGGTACCTCAACTCCTGCCCCCACAATTTCCCCATCACCTTCCTGTTGGTGGGTTAACCTTTTGAGAAAGAAAGCATTAATGGATTTCCTCACATTGGCCAACATAAACGCCTGACCCATTACTGCTGGTACCACTTCCTGTGTGAGATTTTCCATCTTCCATGAAAGGACTCATAGTTGAGTTTTAGTTATTACTCAACTAACTCACGAAAAGAACAAAACGAGAATAAGAAGAGTGCAAGCAGGAAACATTGCTTTAGAAGTTAAGCCATGGATAGGGACCCAGATTTCGGAATAGAAGAGCTTCCTACTCTACTAACAAAATTTCAGGAATTAAAACTAAACCTAAAAATAATATAAATCTACCACTACATTAAAATTAAGCTGGTATGATTTAAAAAAAAAAAAAAAGATACCCAAATTCCTGGGTGCTAAAAGTCACCTCTGAAAACATTTTCCTGAGAGCAATCTGCACTTTCTCTCAAGGACTCTCCTCTTGACTGTCACTTCCAGTGCGGACACTCAGACACAAGCAGAAAAATAGAACCTACACAGTTTGTTGTTATGCAAGCCCACTCACCAAAACCAGGTGATGTGCATTTAATTTGCCCTTTCAAATGCATTCTGAACCATGTGTTCCAGAACTAGATGACCCGGCTTCAAACCAGACAGGCTAACCCCAAGCCAGACAATTGGCATCCCTTGTTGTAAAAATCATTCTAACAATTCATTTCCAAATGACAAATGCTCCGGAGCCAAAACTAGATCCTGGAATAGACTGTGGGCACCAGCGAGAGAAACACTCCCCAAAATAACTTATCCCTTGCTATCAGGGAAGAACAGCATCTTCTTTGCACATAATAAGTGCCCAGAACAGACTTTGGGCCTCCACTTTTTTATAGAGTGACATCATAAGAAGTCCTTCCAGCAACAGGGGCATTTAACAGAAAGGTGGAGTGGAAGAATGGGGACCTAATCTGTATCGGTTTCAAGTCCCTGGTGGTTCTTGTCATCTCAGAACCTTCAAAATACTGGAGCAGCCAGACACCTGGGGTCTTTTAACACTTACTCCAGCCTCATTTTCTTCCTAGCAGGCTGTCATCAGTACGGCCACGTGGCTTTAAAGAAGCTCTGCTCTTCATTCTTTACCTATTTAGCCTGTCCTGCAGGTCAATAGATGAGAAAACTCCCTAGCCGTTGACACTTAGAATTTCAGGTCCAAGATCAAAGAAGTTCAGGCTCCTAATCAGGACATATCTCTAGGATGCTTCACACATTCTTTATCATTTCTGAACCTCAATTCTGTATCAACCCCCCTGCAAGGCATTGGGGATCCCGAGATAAAGGTAACCAAGACCTGGTCTCTGCTTTAACAAGAACCTTTCTAGTGGAAGGGAAATGAGTTGTCAATAAACTGTGACACAATGTGGCAGGAACTCCAATAAATACCCTCTAATAAAAGTACCCTCTGTCCAAATAGGAGGAAGGAGGAGGCCTTTCTGTGTGAGTGTGGAGGTACTGGGGGAAACCTCAGGAGAACATGTGAAGCTGAATCCTGAAAGATGAGTAGGCAAGTAGGGAGGATCTTGCTATTACAGTTCCACAAGCTAACAGGTCAAGAGCAAAAATGTCGCTGGTAGTCTTTATGTCCCCTCCTCAGCTACACTCCATCCAACCTCAGAAAACAGCCACCCTCTACTCTCACTTGGACTTCCATTCCAAATGGCTGGAGAGGATCACAAACACACTTCCCATAGCATTCAGGGCCATTCTGTGGAGGGCAGAAGTGAGCTTGTCATCACCTTGGGACATCAGTAAAGGTAATTACTAGTTCCTAGTAGATCAGAGTCCAGGCAAGGGTTGAGCAGGAGTTCAGTCCTGGAGCTCTCAAATGCTGCTCGTGCACACCACCTCTGAGGAAAGCCACCCACATACATTCTTTCTTGGGTAAGTTGCTGTGCCTTGTGCTGGATTGTTAGTTGTAAGGAAATCAATCCTATGAAACTAGAAGACTGCACTGGGGCAGGAGGCGAAGGCGTAGGATGGCAGAGGGGAGGCAAAGCAGTCCAAGGTGGCTCCAGGGTCATGCTGCCTTCTAGGGTATCCCATATCTAATGGAGAGGAACAGATCCCGTTAAAGGTTGTCTTTGGGGAAATATGAACTCCAGATGAACAATGGCAAGGTGCACATCACTCCAGTTCTACACACACCCCCGCTAATGCTGAGCCACCTTACATCAAGGTTCCGGGCCTACAGTGGCTGAGTGGATGATGGAGCTGCTTCCTGTGCATCCTTGGGTGAGGAAGGTGCTAATTTTGGATCTTCCCTTTTTGGTAAGCCAGTGTTTCATCTTGTATCCAGTCTACCACTGGACAGGGGAGTGAATACCACCCCGGAAAAGAAGGAGGAGATGTGGAGTTAAGTCATGCCAGAGACCAGAGAGAGAAGGGGAGCCATGGAGGCAGACACGAGAATTCTGGTTTTTCCTAGCTTCATGCCTAATCTTCAAGAGGGAGGTGCCTATAGAAATATCCAGAAAGATGGGCAGGCACCTGGAAAATTTCAACTAACAGCCTGTTCCCTTCAGCTCTAAAGGGTGCCTTGTCTATCAGAGCATGAAATCCAGCAAGACTGGGAGCGTAGTGGAGCACTGGGGGAAGAACATGGCTCCAGTTGCTGGAGACTGCGCTCCTGTCTCCTTGCAGCTGATGAAGGGCAAGGCCTGGGTCAAGACCATGAGATCTGCTGGTGCAGAGAGAATCCAGAGCACCCAGCACTTACCAAAGGCTCGTACCTCCCTCCACCATCACAAAGTCATATAAGTCCTCTGGATGCTACCCTGGAAAGTAGCAGAGGGAGAAGAGAGAGACTCAGAGGTCCTAAAAAAGATTAAACAATCAAAAATAGCTTATTTGAACTGGAAAAGACTGTGACCAGTACATTGGCCAGTTTAAGATTTGTTGGGGATTGTTTTTCCCCACTTACTCTTTGGGGTGTGTAGGTTAGTTAAAAATGACAGATCCTTTGCAAAAAGTTAAGTAGCCACATTTTTTAAGACATGTAAGTAATAGTATGAGTAAGTTATGACCCCCATTACATTCATGGCCACCACCAAATGCCGTCTGTCTTTTTCTCAGTATCTTGGGAAGTCAAATTCACACCAAGAATGCTGTATTAGCTTCCTAGGGCTTCTGTAGCAAAGCACCACAGACTGGTGGCTTAAAAAAATGGAAATTTATGAAATTATGTTTAAGTTCTGGAGGCTAGAAGTCCAAAATCAAGGTGTCGGCAAAGTTGGTTTCTTCTGGAGGTTCTGTTCCATGCCTCTCTTCTAGCTTCAGGTAGTTGCCAAAAGTCTTGGCGTTTCTCAGCTCGTAGATGCACCCTCCATACTCTGCCTCTGTCACCACATGGTGTTCTCCCTGTGTGCACCTCTGTGTCTTTACATGGCCTTCTAATAAGGACACCAGTCATTGGATTCAGGGCACACCCCAATCCAGTATAATCTCATCTTAATATCTGCATGGACTCTATTTCCAAATAAGCCCACCTTCTGAGGTTCTAGGTAGACATGAATTTGGGGGCACACTATTAAATGCAGTACAAATGCAAAAGAGAGTTTTAATTAACAGCCAGTATTGAAATTACAGGATAGAGTCTAGGGAGACTTTCATTTGCTATAAAGAAAACTAGAGGTCTACACCCTGCCTTGTTTACCTGGCTAAATCTTCCACACCTTTCAGGTCTTAACTGCATTATCACTTCCTCTAGGAAACTTCTTCAGAGGATCTTAAGAAATCTGGAGGGCCGGGCGTGGTGGCTCACGCCTGTAATCCTAGCACTCTGGGAGGCCGAGGCCGATGGATCGCTCAAGGTCAGGAGTTTGAAACCAGCCTGAGCAAGAGCGAGACCCCATCTCTACTATAAATAGAAAGAAATTAATTGGCCAACAAAAATATATAGAAAACATTAGCCGGTCATGGTGGCACATGCCTGTAGTCCCAGCTACTCGGGAGGCTGAGGCAGAAGGATCACTTGAGCCCAGGAGTTTGAGGTTGCTGTGAGCTAGGCTGATGCCAGGGCACTCACTCTAGCCCGGGCAACAGAGTGAGACTGTGTCTCATGAAAAAAAAAAAAATAGAAATCTGGAGCTCCTCTAGGCTCCCATGATACACTGCACTTCTGCATTGGCACCTGCCTTGCTATAATCTCACACCTATCCACTTGTCTAGGCCTTTAATACCTGAGGGTGGCAATTCAATGTCCCACTTGTAGCAGTGGGCCTAGCACAAAATGGAAGAGCCCAGGACCCCTGTGATAAGATTACCCAGGCTCTGATGATCAACTGGGTGATCTTATACAAGTCACTCAACCTCCTGAGGTCTCAGTTTCTTTGTCTAGAAAATGAGAGTCTCAGACTACAATGTCTAAGCAACCCTCCTTAGTCTAACATTCTATATTAATAATGCCAGGTAAGAAGGTCTAATAGCTATGTAGTACTTACTGTGTTCTAAATGCTTTACATATAGTAACTCATTTCATTTTACAATAATCCTATAAGGTACACTCTTTTACAGATAAGAATTTGGAGAAACAGAGATGTTAAAGAACTTTCACAAAGTTGCAAAGCTAGAAAATGGCAGAAGTAGAATTTTAACGCTGGCAGTCTGATTGTAGAATCCATGCCTAACCAATCCACTATCTCTGCTTCCCTATAGTGATGACTCCTTTCAATCCATATAGGAGCCGGTGCGAATTTATTCATTCCCAAGAGACCAGATATGTCTGACTCTTCACTTACGTGCTAGAAATATAAACTCTAGCTTATAACAATTAGGTTAAAAAAAAAGTCAGTAGCATTTCAATATCTTAGAATCAAGTTTTTTAAATTTTTTATTGATACATAATACATGTACTTATAATCAAATTTTTAAAACCAATAGCTAAGCATTAGTATACTTCAATAGTCTCTTCCTCAAACGCTTCCTAATGTTATTAGGAATAATACTAACATTATTTGTATTTGTAATTAACATTAATTATCATACAATTAGTACAAAAAAATAAAAGTTGTAAAATCATGCAGCTACTGCTCTTGCACCTTCTCGTATCCTTACTCAACATTAGAAACAAAAAGGTATTGTTCTGGAAATCTTACCTGATTGTGTTTATATGAGGTCAAACTTTTATTAGATTTATTTCTCTTTTCAATTATTTTTAAAGGCAATACTAAAAGTCATTGGTTGGTTCCATGCCTGATTACAGCCCTCACACTATAAGAGTCATTCAGCAATTGACCTGTGGTTTGGTATCCAGGAAACTAACTTGAAAATAGATAACTTATTGGCAATATTTAGACACAGGCTGTATTACTATTAAATAATTAGTATCTAGTTTCATGACTTGCATAATGAAAAGTACAAGAACAGCCATCTGAAGCTTGTGTTGGAGATATGAGGATTAATCAGATGTGGTTTCTGACTTTAAAAGGTTGAAGTTTTAAATATACAATGGAATACTATTAATATTTGGCCATAACAAAGAAGGAAATCCTGCCATTCGTGATAACCTGGATGAACCTGGAGGGCATCATGCTATCTGAAATAAGCCAGACACAGAAAGACAAATACTGTATAATCTCACTTATATGTGGGATCTAAAAAGTGAGACTCACAGAAGCAGGGAGTGGAATGGTAGTTGCCAGAGGCTGGGGATGGGAGAAATGGGGAGTTGCTGGTCAAAGTTTGCAAACCTTCAGCGATAAGATGAATAAGTTCTGGGGATCTAGCATATCACATGGTGACCATAGTTAATAATACTGTATTGTATACTTGTAATTTGCTGAGACAATAGATCTTAAGTGTTCTCACCACAAAAAAAAAAAAAGAAATATTAACAATGTGAGGTGATGAATGTGTTAATTAGCTTGATCATGGTAATCGCTTCATAATATATACGTATACCAAATCATCACATTGTATAATTTAAATATACATAATATGTATTTGTCAGTTATATCTCGATAAAGCTGTGGGAGAAAAGAAATAAAAATGCAAGAATGATAGACTGTCAAAAATGAAAATAAATAAAAAATAAGAAGTTTAAGTTTGAAAGAAAACACAACAGATAGTTGTGACAAACTATGCAATGGTGAGTGCCCTTATAAAGAAGGAAAGAAAGTTGCAATGAAAAGGAAGAAGAGTGAGAAGACAAGAGGGTCAAGGCCAGAGCAGACTTTGGGGAACAGAAAGCACTTCCAGAGCTGGGCCTTGAAGGATGGATGTGATTTTTGTACACAGCCAACAAGGAGTGAAAGCCATGCGGGTAGAGAGAACAGCAAGAGCAGAGACAGAAGTCAGAAAACAAGGAGTATTTGCAAGGAACATCAAACACTTGTGCCTCAGTCTATCTGGCAAATAGAGGGTATAGGAGCTGATGGGAAATAAGGAAGAAAAACATGTTAGGGTTAGATTATGGCCCTTACAATTGCCTAGGTAAGTGATAATAGCAGCCTAAATTAAGGCAGTGTCAATCGGAATGGAGAACAAAGTATAGACTCAAGAAGTAGTCCAGGCCGGCCACAGTGGCACACACCTGTAATCCAAGCACTTTGGGAGGCCGAGGCAGGAGGATCACTTGAGGCCAGGAGTTCAAGACCAGCTTGGGTGACATAGCGAGACCTCAACGCTACAAAAAATTTAAAAATTAGCTACTCAGGAGTAGTCCCAGCTATTTGGGAGGAGCCCAGGAGTTTGAGGTTTCTATGAGCTGTGATCATGCCACTGCACTCTAGCCTGGGTGACAGAATGACAGAATGAGACACTGTCTCAAAAAAAAAAAGGTATTCCAAAGATAGAATCAACAACATTTGGTAACAGGAAGGGAAGGAAGAGGGGAAAAAGTCAAACATGATGTCATATTCTTTGTACTAATGGCTAGCGGAATGTTGGTGACTGACAAAAATGGGGAGGAAGATAGAAATATTTCTGGTTCATCTATGTGAGTTCTGTGTATCAGTGCTCAGCTAGCTCATCACAAAGCAGAAGTGGAGAAGCTTTCAAGCCCAACAGTCACTCTATGACTCATCAGTGTGAGGGTAAAGTTATTTTCACTCTCACAGCACTAAAACAAACCCTGAACAGTATTAACAAGATCCTTCAGGTTTTCTGAATGTTCAGGTGGGTTGTCTAGAACAGCTAAGGCTTAACACAGGATCTCAAAGTCTAACCTTAGAGGAAAATGTAAAAGGTTTTATGTCCCCAATCTTTTAGTCCTTAGCTAGTTAAAATCTGAAAGCTATCTCTTTTCTCCTTTTAAGATGTACGTGGGACACATTGTTCATTTCTAAACTTCCTCAGTTTCACCCACATTAAATATTTCGGGTGACAAATTCTCAACTTGTAAGTTGATCAAGGAGGTTCTCTAAGATTTCATCATTTGGATTTTTCCTTAATTGAGATTCTGAGTAGTTTTTCCAGATTGTTCTCAATCTTTAACCACTCCAGCATCACTCAGTGGTGTCAGACTTCAGAGAACCTGTCATTTTAACGCTGTTTCCACGCATCGTTATCACCGTGGTTTGTGGGAATCGCTTGAGCTACACCCAGAGCATTTGACATGTCACATCTGTCCAATCAAGGTTGGTGACCTTTTCAGTGCACACAAAGCTATGCTCCTAGACATTCTTCAAGATTTAAAGTGAGCACGGGGAGCAAACTCATTGAACATCCAAGCGCAAGAATTCCATACAGAACCATACCTGGCGACACGATGAGCAGACACTTTCTGCTAAACCAGAAATTGGAGTCTACTCCCTGCACGTATTTTCACAGGTCATCAAAATTGAAACCTGACGTACATAAAATGGCAACTGAGTACCGATGCTGTTGGAGCAGAGCACCATGGAGAGAAATGTCCTAGGCTCCTCCAGGAACCAACGGGGAAACTTTCTGTCCAGTTAAGGGAACACAGATGTAGCCGACTTCTGTGCTGAAAGAGTGCTAACTTCTCCCCGATAAACCTATATCTCCTCAAAATTAAACTGTACAGTCCCCAGATATTTAATAATTCTCTCATCTACATTTCACTGAAAGGTGAAGCTGTCTCTAATACAACCTTGAGTGTGGATACTTTCCTGTTCCGAACTACTGATATAAGCATGACATTCAAATGCGCGCAAGTAGCAGCAATTCCGTTTGGCTCTCCTGATTGTGTCGATTACTGTGACAATAACCATGCCCACTCCATGCTGGAGTTTAAGTAAACAGGACCACCCCTCTCTGCTCTCAGCCCAGGATTTATAGGGGCCGTGTGTCTGGCGCTCCAGGAGATGCTGGCTTGCTCTCACCAGTGATTACATATACAACATCGTCATATAATTTTCGGATTTTTCAAAGACTTCAAAGCTCCCGGTCTCCTGTGAACTTGCTATCTGGGCATGTTTATCATGGCAAGGACTAAAGGGAGGAGTGTGATACAGAAACTTCAAATTATGGGCACTTCACAAATGCATTCTGCGCATCTATAAAATGTCAAAACGTCCAGGAGAAAAATTTAAAAGCCAGTCAGTCAGTTCACCTCCTTTATACAGGCATAAAGCCAGGCTGGAGCAAATGTGGCTTAAACGATGGTTTGGAAGGGCTGTTTGATTTTTCTGTGATCAAGATACTGTATCCTAATTGTTTCCTCTGCTAAATGAGGGGTGCTTAATTGGTAAGTAGAAATGAGTTCACTTCCTCGCTCCTCTCTTTTTTTTGAAAGTGACCAGATGTCCCATTCAGGGGACTTAGCCTTTGTGATGTGGTACTGAAAACACAGAACAGACCTTGTGTGTCTTAAGAGGCCACACGGCTTGACGGTGAGAGTGGGGCTCTGGAGTCAGACTTGCTCTGTCACTTGTGGCTGAGTGCCATCAGACAGGTTACCCTGTGTGTCTCAGTGCCCTCATCTGTGAAATGGAGCTGATGATAATGGTGACTACCTCATCAAGTTGTGAGGATCAAATAAAATAATAGGTGCCTCGTACATGGAAAGCACTCCATGAATATCATTTTATTATCACAATTAAAACATTAGACAAGAGGCCGGGCGCTGTGGCTCACGCCTGTAATCCTAGCACTCTGGGAGGCTGAGGCGGGCAGATTGCTCAAGGTCAGGAGTTCAAAACCAGCCTGAGCAAGAGCGAGACCCCGTCTCTACTAAAATAGAAAGAAATTAATTGGACAACTAAAAATATATAGAAAATATTAGCCAGGCATGGTGGCGCATGCCTGTAGTCCCAGCTACTCGGGACGCTGAGGCAGAAGGATTGCTTGAGCCCAGGAGTTTGAGGTTGCTGTGAGCTAGGCTGATGCCACGGCACTCACTCTAGCCCAGGCAAGGGAGTGAGACTCTGTCTCAAAAAAAAAAAAAAAAAAAATTAGACAAGAAATAAAATGTCTTCTTTTCAGCTCGGAGATTAACCCCTGAAACACCAATAAAAATTCTCTTATTGGGGTTCTGAATTCTGTATCCCCATAGCTTTTGTTCTTACTTTACCAAAGCACTTATAAGATACATTGATGTCCTACTATGCCTCTTACACTGCGCAAGAGGCTTCTCAAACATATCACAGTCACAGAATCAAGCAACTTGTTAGCATTGACTTAATGTCTATCTTCCCACAAATACTTTCTCATTTACTTCTCTTTATATTCCATTCATCCAATAAAAGACCCATTATGTGCCAGCCAATTGGCTGCCCAAATGCAGCTACCCAAGGTGCCTGGCTCTTATCAATCAATGAGCAAATTCTTCCAGGAAAGCAACATTTTGGGAGGAGACGCCTAGATTCCCTGTTAGCCAGCACTTCCTGGGAGGACTCATTAAGTGGGATGACTGGATATGCCTACGTCTTTCTGTACAGATCTGGCCGAGGAGAGCCTCTGTGTCCCTCACATGCTGAACATCATATGCGTCATCATGACTCACAAGCGATCAATCACTGAGTGACATTTAAACATCTTGACTAACTACCAGCCGCATTTTGCTCCAGTTATTGGAAGCTTCTCAAAGTGAATATGATCTTGGGATAATATCTGAATCACCGTCTCTGAGGGCAACAATGCTTATTGCTGGGAAAAGATAACAACCAACCAGGGCACAAGAATAGCCTCATTGCGTGCCTCCGAGGTCACCCCCTCCTTAACGGCGCTCACGATGCTTCGCTCCTGAAATTACGCTCATGACGCTTAGAGATGCCTAAGCATCAGTGCCTGGCTCAGTGTTGGAGCCAGGAAAGGCATCATCTCAGAGACGGCATGATAGTCAGAGAGAGGAGTGGGAGGAATCCAATTAGTATTAAATTCCAGAATGCAAGCCTCCTAACTGCAAGCAATTTGGGAGGCCGAGGCAGGAGGGTCACTTGAGGCCAGGAGTTCAAGACAAGCCTGGTCTCCTGACTGCTACTTTAATGGCCTTTCCAATGTACCACACCTAGTGACAAGATTTCAAGATTCTCTGCTCAACACCTCTTTTACCAAAATTCCCACTTTCCAATTTAACTGTCAACATTTTGATGAAGGCTGTGAGCACAGCCTGCCAGCTGTAATGCTCATCTCCGTTTCTCGCTAGCCGCTGTTTGAGAGATTCCATTGCATTTTCTTCCTTCTGCGATCTGTAAGCCATGCTGGGAAATCCCTCTCATACTCTGGTAGTGAAAAGGTAGATTGGTACAGCCTTTCCGGAGGGCAGCCTGGTAATGTACCAGACACCTATTACATGTATACACTTTGGGATTCAATCTTTCCGTTTCTGGGAATATGCACTAAAGAAATGATCTCAAATGTGGCAAATGTGTGTGTACATGGTTAGCCAGGGGCAGAGCATTGCAGGTCCATATATATCTCAATGAACCATCTGCTCAGTCCTTGGTTAGCCACACCTGGACATCCTCAAGGCACCACTGCCACACCTTGATACCCAATAGACATCACTTGCCACCTGGTGGCTGATACTGGAATTAAAGATACAACGCCAGAGATGAACTATTACATAAAAAGAATACCCTGTAAAGTCAACTGAATTTCGCCAACTGTAAATATCCCGATTTCAAACTAGAAATTAGAAAAAAAATTAAATGAAAACACTTTTCTTACTTTTCCATCACTTTTAATCTTTATCTCCTTTTATTGCTCTCTTATACCCAAAGAACCATCACCTCCTCCTCCATCCTCCGAGAAGTCTGTGTGCTTTGTAAATCCTTTTTTATTTTTTTTCAAAGCCAAAGTAGACATGGACAGGACTCAGTTGCTGGTATGAGGGAAATTGTGTGAATAAATAAGGTAATTAAATGTGTCTGTTTGAGAGATGAGAAAATACTACTTGGAGTGGCTTTGATACATCAGACTAATAGTTCAGGTAGTAGGTAGCTGTTACTGTCAACAATCTTCCTACAAAACTTCTAATGTTAGCTTGAGAAAATTCACTGATTATCCTAGAATATACATATTAGGGGAAGTGATTTCATTAACCACTATGTCTTAAGGAAAGTATTTTTGTTAAAAATCACATTTTTTCCATGAGTTCAAGAGCACAGCAGGATGTTTTCTGCTTGGTGTGCAGATAGAAATTAAAACTGGATAAGCAGAATGGGTGTCACCTTGTAGAGAAGGTAACACCACCAATAGGGACAGATGATCCCATAAGGATTCTGCTTGGTTTCATGGTTCTAGGTACCTGCCACCTCCTCTGCCCACAGGCTCTTCCACTTGGCCCTCCCTACAAGATCTCAAGGCCAATCCGATCCTTTTCTGACCCTGCACTCCTGAGTCTTACGGAAACTTAGTCTCAAAGAGCATACATTTCTGTAGCATCTTGTACTTCTCCTTTATATGCTTATAATGATTAATTACTTGTAATTTTTTTATTAATGCCTCTGTCTTCTCCTTTAAGACTTTAAACTCCATGACAACAGAGACTGTGTCTGTGTCATTTATGGCTTTATTCCCACTGTCTAGCACAATGCCTAGCATATTGTTAGTGCTCAGTAAGTTTTGTACCCCAGTTCTAGAAACATTCTCTCCCACACCCAGCCTCTTGCACCAGTCCCTGCCTGGAACACACTCCTTGAAGACTGAGGCTTGCACTTTTCCTTACCAGACAATCCCCCTGCCTCTGGGGCAGATGTCAATCCCTGGGTGTCCTCAGGCCTCTAAATCATGCTGATTCCCACCTCCCACGAGCTGTATTCTCCCCACTTTCAGCAGCTGGATCTTCCCCCAGGTGTGGCCCCCATCCCTTCACGAGTGTTGTCTGTCTGCCAGTCCTTGCTCCTCCGTGTCTGGCTCCTCCTACTACCAACAGAGCTCCAGTCCTGAGCGTGGAGACCTAGAGAGATTCCACGCAAATAGACCCTCAAAGTACCTCTATATTCAAGACCTGAGAGAGCATGGAGAAAAATAAATACCATGATAAGAGTTGTCAATGTAAAGAAAGTTATGTGGCGTCACCTACTATAAGGTACTAACCTGTCCTAAACTCCAATAACGTATCAATAAGAGCATTTAAAATGTAGCCTCTCCAGAGAAATACAGAGTCTACTTGGGAAGACGACTTATTCATATTTATGTACATGAAATAGTTTTAAAATGCACACATAAAGCAAAATTATATGCAGGATAAAATAAAACGGGAACCATGAAAACAACACGGATAGCTACTTTGTTCAGAAAGGGACTCAGGGGAGAATAATGGTTGCGAGTTGTCAGTAGATGTAGCAGCGGTAGTGATAGCAGCAGCAGTGGTTAGACGTAATCAGTGTCCACTATGGGCTGGCTAGTCATTGTACTAGATTCTTCATATACATTATCTCAGCTCTTCACCGTAAACTTGCGAAAGAGATGATATACTCCTTTTGAAGATAAGAGAATCAAGGTAAAACAGCTCTCCCAATATAATGTAGCTCGAAGAGAGTAGAACAATGATTTAAACCTGTGTCTATCTGAGACCCAAGTCTATAGTTTGATGCTCGGTGATATCAACTGGGAGGAAATAAGAAGAAGGAGTTTCTGCACCAGGGGCGTGTCACGTCCGGGATGAGCTCATGATAGAAAGCACCTGGTCGAAGTGGGAAAGTTGTTCCGGGTGGTTGCAAGGCATGAGTTTGGTGAGTAAAAGGACAATCATTTTGAGCATATTGAAGAGCAGAAAGAGTAAGAATTTAGACCTAATAGCATAGGCGTTAAAGGGTCTCTGTGGCCTTTTGAATTGGACAATGACTAGTTGAAGAGAATTCTTTACTGGGAGCCGAGTATAGGGTGAGACTGAATGAGGAGAGTGGAGGCAGGGGACCAGTGCGGTCCTGGTGTGAGGGATGACTGGAGAGACAACTGCAAGAACAGGAAGAAAAGGGAGAAGCTAAGGAAGGACCGGCAACACATACAGATGGAGGATTAGGAAGGTAGGAAGAGGGCGGAAGTGGGCAAGGAAGAGCAGGAAGAAAGTAAGATGTCAAAAGTACCGATTCTGATTCACTGTGAAGGCGACATGTGTGGCCTCAATTAGATTTATTGGGTGGAATGGAGAGGAAAGGAAATAGAATATAAAGACTAAGAAAGAAACTTGATGCTGAGTTAGTTCTTATAGATCATTTATTCTAAAAGCCTAGGAGAATAAGATGATCTGGCAGCAGGCTAGGAAAGTCATAATAAGACTTTTTTTTTCTCTCTGTATAATTGGGAGCTTGAATGCAGTAGAAAGAGCAAAAGGATAAGAAAGGTGAGTGCACTGAGCCATCACAGATATCTAGGAGATCCCCCAAGGTAACCACACCACCATTAGTGCCGAGCAAACCAGCAAGTCTCCAAGCAGCAAAGCCTGGCAATGTAATGCGCTGGGCTGCATCACTCCAGGCCCTGACTCCTGACTCTTGCAAGACTGGCCTTAGGACTTAGTGAAGTCACTTACAATCCATTTCCTAATGTGTAATGTGGAAGCAATAATTATTTGTCTGCCTACACGGAACTGTCTGATCAACACTAGGAATTCATTAAATATTCCTTGGTTGATTACCTCACAAGGTAGTTATAAGAATACAGATAAGAAAGCATTGGGGAAGGTCTAAGAGTGTCGTAAATATCATTATTCAGTAAATGTTATTTGCCAAAGTGGGCAAATATTTATTTATCATCTGTTAAAGTCATAACATGATTTCATTTATTCTAATTCCTGAATTTAAAATGTGTGTGGAGTAAAATAGCACACCTTGCTTCTCTGGGGGAAATTATTTACGTGTAAGTTTCAATATATGTTTAGAGCAGTGGTTCCTAGACATCTACTTGAATAAATTGCAAGAGAATCAACAGGGAGCTTTTCAAAACAGAGGGGCACTTGGGCCCTGCTCCTGGAGATTCTGATTCCATAGTTCTGGGCTGAGACTGGGGAATCTATACTTTTTAAAAATTCCTAAGGTGATTCTCATGTGCAGGCAGCTTTGGGAAGCACTGAGAGAGTTTTACAAAAAGACTGTTCACTCTCAGACAATTAGACTATCCTCAGAAGAGAAATACCCACCAGTACCTTCTAGAATCCCACCATGGGAGGAGCTGTGGGTCAGGTATCCCAACCCCAGTGTCTGTGAGCCCTGAGATGCTCTTAGCCCACACCCGCGGCTTGGACCCACCTCTTCTACCCCTCTTTCCCCTTTTCTCACAGCTGCCTCCATCTCCCCCAACCCTTAGGGTGCCCCCTTGCCAAGACCAACCACAGCAGGGGGCGCTACCTCCCTTTCCTCTTCCTGCTCTGCTGCCCCTGTAGATAAGCTCGAAGGCCCTTCCTTTTCCCTTTTAAGGCACGTTGACTGATGAGCAGACAGGGCAGGATGTTTGGAAATACAATCCAGGGATGCATTTATGACACCTCTTGTGCATCTCTCAGGTATCGGGCACCTCGCTCACCAAGAGATTGATAAGGACACAATCTGTCCCCTCGAAAAGCTCACAGTCTTATGTGAGAGAAAGATGCAAACAGGTGGTTTACACACACACCTGTGATGAGGCTGCACTGTCCATATGTGGCCATTCAGTTTTAAGTTAGTCAAAATTAAATAAGACTAGTACACAAAATGGGCGAATTTCATGACATGTAAATTATACCTCAATAAAGTTGTTTTTAAAATTAAATAAGATGGCCTGGCACAGTGGCTCACGCCTGTAATCCTAGCACTCTGGAGGCTGAAGCAGGAGGATCACTCAAGGTCAGGAGTTTGAAACTAGCCTGAGCAAGGGCGAGACCCCATCTCTACTAAAAATAGAAAGAAATTAATTGGCCAACTAAAAATATACAGAAAAAATTAGCCGGGCATGGTGGCACATGCCTGTAGTCCCAG
>CAUYRT010104387.1:0-105528 GCA_963574885.1 Lepilemur ruficaudatus | reverse complement strand
GGGCTCAAGCAATCCTTCTGCCTCAGCCTCCCAAGTGGGTGGGACTACAGGCATGTGCCACCATGCCCGGCTAATTTTTTCTATATATTTTTAGTTAGCCAATTAATTTCTTTCTATTTTTAGTAGAGACGGGGTCTCGCTGTTGCTCAGGCTGGTTTCAAACTCCTGACCTTGAGCAATCTGCCCACCTCAGCCTTTCAGAGTGCTAGGATTACAGGCGTGAACCACCATGCCCGGCCAATGCAATGTATTGTAATCTAACTACATTTAGTTCAGGAATGCAAGGGTGTTTTAACACTTAAAATTCAACAAATGCAATTTACATGAAAAGATTCACATTAAAAAAAGCATTAAAGACATTTAACAAAACTCAATATGATATTCATAATTCAGAATATTTATTATTCAAAATTCTTTGTAAACCAAGAAAGAAGAAAATATCCTCAACTAGATTAAAAGTATTTAACAGAGAAGTTTAATAAGTATTTTAATGGCAAAATACTGCAAGCATTGCCTCTAAAATGAGGAATTCAGCAGGAATGACCATTGTCAGTTGTATTGCACACTGTAATGGAGTTTCTTGCCAACAAAATAAGAAAAAAAAGAAAGATATAAGAATTGGAATGGAAAGGTCAAAATAACGTTGTCCATGGATAATACGATTATTTTTTTTTTAAATGCAAAGACTTTTTGGACACTTTTTGAGAATTAGTAATTGAAGTAACCAGGCCGATGGATGTAAGATTAATATAGAAAAAGTGACTTCAGTTTTACATTGAAAAACTAACAACTATTAAACGGAACCAAAAGGAAAAAAGATGTATTCAAAATAGCCACAGAAATATACTGTTCCTAAAAATAAATCTAAAAAAATTAAAACCTAATGAATAGAATTATAAAATCTTATGGAAAAATATTAAAATTGATAGAAATAAATAGAACTATATTTCATGTTCATGACTAGTAAGATCCAATAATGAAAAAAATTACTGTCTACAAATAAATCTATAGATTTAGTTACATTGTAATGAATATCTCAGTGACTTTTTTAAGGAAATGGCATGATGCCTCTAGAAATTAAATGAAAGATCAAAAGACTAAAAATAGTACATTCTCTCCTGAAGAAGAAGAACAAGATGGGAAGAGTGCCTTATGAAATAGTAAGGGTTTATTTTTAATAAAATTATATTAATTATGGTAATGTGGAATTAGCAGAATAGAAAAAGCAATGGATTGAAGAGCCAAGAAATAGACCTGGGCACATATGTTAAATAGGCTACATTATAAAGGTGGTTTATGGATCAACAGGAAAAAAATAGAAAAATCAATATATTGCACTGGCCAATTGTATCTCTATTAAAAAAAATGGATTCCTGCTATATAGACCCAAAGAAAAGCAATCCCACTGCCTTATAGACTTTCATGGGAAATATAAAAATCTAAAATTTTCTATTAGATAATAGACTATTTGTGACCTTGTACTAGGAATGTGTGTCTTAAACCAGATAGAAAATAATGTATATCATAAAGAAAAAAGTGATTATTCGACTAAATAATAAGGAGCTAATATCAGTATAATGACATTATAAAGAAAGTGAAAAGAAAATCAAACGACATAAGGAGATATTGATAAACACTATAATTGGCAATAAATTATTGTCCTGAATATATAAAGAACCCCAATGAATCAATAGGAAAACAATAAACATTCAATAGAAAACAGAACAAAAGTTACAGGTATTTGAGAGAATAGGTGATATTCCTAGTGAATAAGCGTGTGCAATGATGGTCTTTTAAAATCTAATTAAACCTACATTGGATAACGTTGCATATCATTTAGATCACCTGATTTTAATAAGATTGATAATATCTAATGTTATGAAGATGTTGGCCTGAAGATCTTATACAGTTTTGTTTCAACTGTAAGTTGGTATAACTATTTTTTTGGAGGATATTTATGAAGTTGGTGCTTCTTGTAAAATGAAGATGCACATACACCAGTGTTTAGCAATTCTACTTTAAGTAGTTTCTCAGAAAATAAAACCTCTTGCACATTTACATTCAGAAAGCTATGCAAATGTGTCTTTAGAAGCATTACTTTTAAGAGTATGATGTTTAAACCACAAAATTTGTATAAACAGGAGAATGTTAGGTATATTTTGGGTACTATATAGCAGTAAAAATGAATGAACTAAGACTAGACCCATTGAGGCTAATGAATCTCATGAACATAATTTTGAGTCTAAAAAACAATTTTGCAGGCTAGTTATTACAATATAATGTAATTTGAGTAAGTTTAAAAGCATGTAAAAGTAAAGACATTGTTTAAGAATACATACATGGGAAATATATTAATACCTAAATCTCTTAATTATCTTAATTTGCTGATTAAGAGAATGACAATCACAGACACAAAATCCAGGAGTATTTGTCTCTGAGGCAGTACATAGGAGGAGGGGTGAGGCACACAGTGGATTTTACTAGTGTTCAGGATGTTATAGATTTTGAATTACAGGATGGGTATAAATGTGTTAACTTGATCATCCCTTTACATTTTATGTTATATTTATTCTTTCATGTATATGAAATATTTTATAATAAAAATAATCATTTACTATGAAAGAGATCCAATCTCTTTCATTCCCTGGTTTAGAAGCTAGGACCAAATCATTCAGTCTACAAGGGCCTCAATTTTCTCATCGGAAAATAAAACGCACTAAACATCTCTGAGATTTACGCTTTTGCCTTTCTTTATACATGTAAACTCTACGAAGTATTTACCAAATTTAATAACGACAAAATGAAGGCAAAAATATTTACACTTGCCAATTTCATTAATATACTTCATGTATTTCAGTTTTGTAAGAAGCAGAGTTTGTTACATATAAAAATGTCTGTACAAAACCACTCCAATAATTTCCTAATGTAAAACAGCAAAATCAGATAGTGAAAGCAGGGAGAAATGGCCTCAATAAGTGAGAGGAAAGTCAGGTGTAAGGGCTAGTCACACTGGGAAGGTGCGTTAACTTATTTTGCATTCATACATGCAAGTGTTTCAAACGCTTCAAAATTTTTTCAAGTGTCTTGTGATCAGTAATTCAAGAGTGCATATTTCTTCCTTTCTGACTTATGTGGTATGACAAATGAATCAGAGTCTTGGAATCTTTGCTAAATGTGTTCTTCCGGATCTAAAAATGATCCATAGTTTGGATAAGCCTGTCCTCTTGATGTGCCTAAAATTCACTTAATTTGGCCAGATAGACACTCAGCTCTTTTATTCATTACTTCCCAGTAATATTTAGCATTCTCACCGTCTGTTTCTTACTGGACTAGATAACTACCAAGAATGGCAAGAAGGATTAAATACAATCTGAATACTTAAATAATGCCCAAGTGAAAAGTTAAGAAGAAAGGCAAGTAGCATAAACTCTTATAGAGAATAATATAAAAGAATATGACACAAGAACAAACTGTAGTATAATCACGCCAGCCTCCTTACTCGTCCACCCTACCTTCACACTGACATAGTATGTAGACTTCCCCAACTTCTGTGGGGCTCGCTGCTTTTGGTCTTTACTCAACTGTCACTTCTTCAGAGGGACATTCCTGGTCTCCCTATTTAATTCACCCTCTACCACATGCTTCCCCTCCCTTATCACTTATCACTCCCTTTTATAATTTTATTATTTATTGATATAATTTACCTTCTTTTTCTCCAGTCCCCTCCCCATGAATTTTCTAGGAGAGTAAATATTTTCTTCCATTTCTTACACTTTTATGCCCCAATCAATGCCTAAACAAAGGACAGAGTAGGCACTAACTAAATATTCTTGTAAAAATGAAACGTGTATGGGTTGGAATAAACACCCAGTTTGGGGGTGAAAGTTTTCTCCAAGGTGGGGGAAACAACATATTAAAGTCTAAGCATAGCATGATCTTAGAATCCATTATTTAACTCATTCATTAAACCACTCAGTCAATCATATTTTTAAAAAATGCTTTTTACTTTGGGCCAAGTGATGATCAAACTCTGTACCTTCCCTAAAGAAAAGAAGGAAGAAAGGAAGGAAGGAAGGAAAGAGGGAAAGAAGGAGGGAGGGAGGGAATGACATTTTTCTGATTTAGCTGGTTCTGGCCATCACATAAAAGTTTCATTGTTCAAAATACTTGTATGGATATAGCCTTGATAAATACATCATCTTGGGATAAAGTAATAAGGATAAACCCAGAGGACTAAGCACAGTAACACAAATATTACATAAAAATGATGCTTCAAAATAACTGCATTGCTTCTCAAGTGGAATAGAGCATTTAAATAAATATGTGCCAACTTCACTTTCCTCATTAAAAATAAGGAAAATAACTGTAAAATAAATGTGATTTATTTGACAACCCAGAGCAAAAAAAAAAAAAAGCCAAGGAAAAAAGTGTGATTGGGAAACAATGGATATAGAAACCACTGACTTTAGAACAAATGTTAGCAGGTGAAAAGAATTGGAGTGGGTGTGGGAGGAAATCAGAATAATTCATAGAAGGGATAATGGGAGCTGAGTTGTAGCGTTTTTCTCCCTTCCTGTGTTTTCAGAGAAGTTTGATGTGTAACACTGCATTTAGATGGTATAAAGCAGCAGCCCCCAAACCTTTTGGCATCAGGGACTGGTTTCACAGAAGACAATTTTTCCATGGACCCAGCGGGATGGTTTTGGGATTGTGTAGTCAAACCTCTCCGCTAATGATAATCTGTATTTGCAGCTACTCCCTGGTGCTAGCATCACTGCCTCAGCTCCACCTCAGATCATCAGGCATTAGATTCTCATAAGGAGCCCACAACCTAGGTCCCTCGCATACTCAGTTTACAGTAGGGTTCCTGCTCCTGTGAGAATCTAATGGTGTGGCTGATCTGACAGGAGGCTGAGTTTATACCATGATGCGAGCCACGGGTAGCAGCTGTAAATACAGATCAAGCTTCCCTCACTCGCCCTCCGCACACTGCCTGCTATGCAGCCAGTGGTTCCCGACAGGCCAGGGACCAGTATCCTCCACGTGGCCCCCAGGGGTCGGGGACCACAGGTATAAAGAATACTAATTTCTAAACAAAAATCAGAGTGTACCTAAGGAAGACCAGAAGGAGATTATTGAATTGAAAGATAGGTGGGATAGAGCAAATCCCATACAGGAGTGAAATATGCGAAAGCACTTTATATCAGAATATTTCCCACCAGGCTGGTTATTTTTGCAGGTTGTAAGCCAGTCTGCACCTTGCTCAGCCACACACTCTTAAGGGAAGCTTACCTTTTAACAGAACCGGCATTGGCAATTTTTTTTTTGTAAACGGACTTATAAAACTGTGAAAGAAATCAACCTCTGATACTTAGTGACATCAAGTTTGAATGTTTAATGGAGAATGACAAAATATTTGAAGAAAATGAAGAGCCTGGAAGAGAAACATCAAGATAATTGAAGCAACTGATTCTGAAACAGTAACAAGGGAAAGCCGTAACTGGGAGGCAAAACACATTTCTAAGTATTACTGTTGGTGAGATTTAAGAGACTGCTGCATCATAAAACAAGAAAGATGTATGCTGAAACATGAACAAAATTAGAAAAACTTCTCAGAAATTAAAATTATAATGCTAACATTAAAAAGGATGTAATTCCATTTGTTAATATATGGATGCAGAAAAACTTAAGGATCTGAATGTCAACCATGGATCTGTTTTGAGCATACAGCAAAATAACACAGAGGTATAAGGTGCTAGTGTCCCTTTAGTCAACACATCAGCAAGAGTAAAGAAAAGCAATTAGGCATTTTGAAAAAATCTGTAGAAGAATATCATGTTCAACATACTGTGCCAACTAAAATATGGCACAGTTTGACCTATTGATTGAATGTAAGAGTAAGAAGATGGAATCAACTTGCTACTTGGAACATTCTTCAAGTGGCACAAAATTAAAGTAGCATCACAGCTCCTCCCCTCAGGGATCAATCACACTAAGAAGTAGATGATATTCTTATATGCTTATTTTTATAAATGGTGTTCAGTGGCTTTGAAATTTTACAGTAAAAAAAATAGGCAGAATACTGAAGCATGTTTGTTAGAGTGGACAAAGATGCTAAAACAGGGAGACCAAAAATTCTGAGACCTAAAGAACAAAGATGTTTATATCTTTCCTGCACCAAAAAGTCAGCTGGGGAATGTTCCAGATCTGTGGGTGGCTCTCCATCACAGGGTCATTTATAGACTCAGGTTACTGTTATCATGTGCTCTGGGCTGGGTATAGGTCTTATTCATTTTCCAGCTGGCAAAAGCGGGGAAGAGAAAGCATGCAGAAGGCACATCTCTGTTTGAATGTCCCAACTTAGAATCAGCACAGGTCACTCCTTCACGTTCCATGCGCTGTTTTTACATCTAAGCTGGCCATGCGCCCAGCTGTAACGTCAAACATTAAATACAGGAGAATAGGAATCTCCGTTGAAGACTAAAAATATAAAAGTAAAGGTGTAGTTGAGAGAAGTGGGGAAAAGAGTGATGACCAGAAGAAAAGGGTAGGTCAAACAATGTTGTAAGGCTCTGTAGAGAGTAGACAGTACATCCTCTGGAATTGAAGGATCAAGAAATAGAGTTTTTAGTGAAATATCTACATTTATAAAGTGCCAGTTAGAAGAACTGAAACTAGAAATATAACCAGTAAAATTTTGAATATCTCTGTGTGTGTTGGAGGCATATTTCTTACCTTTTATATCAGGGAATAAACAGATACTGTGACAGGAAACAAAAATGGCTAAACAGAACAGAAGTGGATAGAGTATTTAATGATGGGGTCTTCAGGAGACTTTACTTTTTATTTTGCATCCTTTGTTATTGTTTGAATATTTTGATCATGTTGCTTGAACCATGTTAATCTTAAATGATGGTTATAGTCATATTATTTTATAGTTAGAATAATGTTAAAACACATCAGCTATGTCTCTTAAATAAAGATGAGAAAACGTTTCATAATTTTTTGTTAATTTAAGCCATTGGCATAAAAATAAAGACAAATATTTTCTTCATTTTGCTAGGCAATTCATGTTATACTTAAAAGTCACAAAAAATGAACTCATAACTGCATTTAAAATATAAAACTATATAAGAGTGAAAGTTAAAAGTTAACAAGTCTTTAATTTCTCTCTTCTAGCTGAATGCAAGAAATATAACACCAATCATTTCTTAGTTGACTGAATATTTCCCTATTAGTAAACTTTGTGTAAGACTTCAATTAACTATCTTTACTTTCTGAAAATACCAAGCAACTGGAAGAATGGTTCCATCTGCCAAGGGCTACAGTGTAATTAATACTGGAAAATCAATTCTTTCTTTATTTTTATACAGGCCTCTGAAATGAGATTTGATTAATAAGCAGCCTAGCATACTCATTTAAAAATAGATTTTAATGTGATCCGTGTAGCACATAAAAATGACTATTTTATGCAAGGTACTTTACGTGCTAGGTGCTGTGGAAAAATCTGAGAAAATAAGTCATGGTCGTTAGCTTAATGGAACTTGCAATATAACATCTATACAGTGTTCTAAAACTAGAAAGCCTTAGAGCTAGCCCAATCTGTCATCTTTATTTACAGATGAAAATTATAATAACAAGCTCCAAGGAATATATTTGCCCTAGTTGTACAGGTCTTCCGACTCTGAATCCTGTCCGCTTTGTACTTTGGAACTCTTTTCTTCTTTAATCTTTTATTTTTAAGAACATGATGCTCAGTGATCACTCTATTATAATGCAAGTTAAACAGAGAATTTACTAGTAGTACTGAGGTCTACTTAATTAATTCATATTAATATGAAATATGAATTAATGTGACATTTTTACTTGAGCATATGACTATTGTGTCTAGAATGCCTGTAGATTTGTTTCACATTTGAATTATTTCCAGATTCTCTACACAATAGCCAACACTTCCCTCTTATATACTGCTACAACAAATTAAATTACACTTGCTGAAGAACAAATTCGCAGAATATTAAAAAAAAATAAACCCTAAAATCTGTGAAACCTTTGATCCATCCCTGCTGCCTTTAGGAATTCAGATAAAGATAGAATGAAATATGTCCCAAAGTTATGTGTATCAGATTTATTATACTTTTAATATTAATAAATATTTAAGAGTAATTAAATGCTCAAAAATAAGAGGCTACTTAATAAATTAAATTATGGTATAGCTGTAAAAGGAAACAGGATGCAACCAATACTATTGATAGTATGGATACATATTTATTAACATAAAAAATATTTAAAATGTATTAAGTAAAAAAGCTGCTTGAAAATGCCATGTAACCCCTAGTCCCATTTTTCGTGATTTCTGATCCCAGTTTCTAAATATGTAAATTTATGCACATATATTAAAATATTCTAGAAGGATATCAATACACTGATACTAGTAGCCATTTTCTGGTAGAGAAATTGTGGATGGTTATATCTTTTTCTATTTAAGTGCCTTTCGTTTTTTAAATGAACATTAATTATGCAATCATAAAACATTATAATGATCCTGCCTTTAAACACAAAATCCACTTCTAGCTTAACAGCACAGGAATACATGCCACTTAATAGGATGTCAATCTGGACAGTGGTAGCCAAGGCATGCAAAGCAATCTGTGATGGAAAGAAGACTTAGGAGAGGGAGGAAAGAAATTGGAGAATTCTAAGACAATAACAAATTGTTTTTTTAAATTCACAAATTTAGATAAATTTGCTGCCAATTTCACTTAGTTGGCCATCTGTCTTTATTAACTCACACTTCTTTACAAAACCTAATAATTTGGAGAAGACTGTTGCATATGACTATGTAGATTTTAAGGTTGAAGAAAGGATGATTTATATCACAATTACAGTCTAATTAAGCTTTAAATAACATTTTCAAAGGGCCGGTTGTTTAAAAGTCATTAATCAGATAACCTCATTCATAGCAACATTTAAGCAAAATCAGTATAAGATAACAAAATAATAACGATAATAATATGTGAATAAGAGGAGACCTACGATTTTTGACACTTTCCATTTCATACTGCAACTTCTTGGCTTTTGTGTAATTTCTGATTTTAAGTGGAACAAATATCCAATTAGTTTAGAGTCTTCTTTAAACTTTTTAATGTTCTTGGTTAATGTGCTTTAGGTAAAGCTCTTATCATGGTAACAACTGAAGTTTATTTGGTTTCCTGGAATACTCTTTAAATGGTTGATCTCCAAACCAACTCTAACTTTTGAGGAGATACTTTCCTAGTCCTTCTCAGGCTCTTCCTATTACAGAAACAATGTCAAGAAAATTTCTCCATGGCTTATACATCTTATCTGCCCAGTTATTCAGGCAGACTTTTAACTCATCCTCATCCTCCTCCCAAGCCTGTAGGTGAGAATAAATAACATTAATGGGATAAGGACCAGAAAACAAGCAAGTCAACTGGCTTTCTCAAGTTCTGTTAACTCCAGCCCATTAGCAAAAGCCACACTCTCAGAAAAATGAGCCTATTGTCTAGAGATGTTTTTTTCCTTTTGCAGTGAGACTACAAAAAACTTGAGAGACAATGTGGGTTCGTGAAAATGTAACTGTCTAGTATTAACATGCCTTTACCGTGATGTATGACAGGTTGCAATACAAAAGAGTTTCCCACAGATGTGGGCCAATACAATCTTTTTTATTTATGGCCCATTTTTATCTCTTGGTGATCTCATCTTTTGTCCACTGCAAAAGCCCTCCCATACTACTTTCCGGAACTTTTTCTAAGGCAGAGGTAGTTTGATTGTATATTTCTGTGCACTTCATTATTGATTACTTAACATTTTTCATTGTAAAAATGAGGCTAGAACCCCTTATTTAGAGCAGCTAACATTGGGACTGCACTACTGAGGTTTAGTTGGACTGTCTCATCTGCTTGGTTAAATTCCAGTGCTGTTCTTGGCTTTTCTCATTTGTGGTTTCTTCATTAGCTTCTTTGTGATTCTTCAGTTACTTTGACTGAATTCACTGACTGTATACCTTCTGTTTCTACTTAATAAGTGTAATGCATGCATCTTCTCACTATCTGAATTTAACACATTATTGAAAATGTGTCAAATATTGGTTTTTTAATAGTAGGTCATTATTTTTGAAAGGGAAAATAAGAACGCCTTTCCAACCTATGAAAACATCCAACCAAATTTTCCCAAGTAATAACAAATACTGAAACACCTATATAAAACTCAACAAGGACTTTTATATACTATAAAGCACTAAAGTGCCAATTATTTAATCATTTAACACCTTATTATTTAGCACTTTATGTGCTTATTAGTGCCTATGTGTGCAGTGTACAATGATGCTGTCATGTAAAGTATTAGATACAAATTACACTTTCCTTCTAAGCAGAAACTTGAAGAATAAATAATATGTTAAAGACATAATGAATAAAAATAACCCTTAAGAAAACAACATAACGAGGAAAAGTTGGTGGGTTTTTTTTTTTTTTTTTTAAATTAAAGCATTGAAGACTTCCTGATTGAGATTTAGTGGTGAACAGAGCAAGGTATAATATATAGTTAGTGCTGCTGTTTGCTGAGGGAGAAGGATGGGGAGGAGGGACCTGGCAAGGGGTCAGAAAGGAGGGAAGTAAATGCCTGAGGTCTATCCATGTCCGAATATAAGGAATCAATGGACAGTTTTCTACTCTTGGCTCCTTTGAGTTTGGAAATGAATGGCTGTCCGTTATCAACTATCAACTGATGCCATGGGCAACAATAAAAGGAGGATTAAAATTCACATTCCACATCTGTTTCCATTCTCTTTGCTTGTGTCAGTATAACTGGTAATATGGAGAATGTGATGCTTATACTCATGACACAATCACATGCAATGGCCAAATTGTTTTTATCTGCATGATCTAAAATTTATTTTAAAGATTTGCAGCAAGGACATTTGCTTTCTCTTCTTCCAATTTACAATAAGAATTAAGTGTAGCAAATTCTTTTCTATAACTGTATTTAATAAAATCTTTCAACATTTTCACTGTCCAGTGTAGCAAAATAGACCGCCATGCTAGATTAAGCTATCAGTTTTGCGTAGCTCTTTTCATAGCAATTTCGGAAGTTTAGCAACAAACCACAGAGCCATCTCATCTTTTCATATTTCATTTATTGTTAGGCATGAGCTCCTTTTTGTAGCTCAATCTATCCATTTGAATACTTTCTTGCTATCAGGACCATTTAATTAATCCTTTATCAGAGCAAAGTCACCTTCGGCAGCACTCACTCCAGATTCTGTAGCACCAATATTTGATAATATGTCTTCAAGGTGACTAGTACCTCTTGGCTGCAACAATAGTGGTGTTGGAAGACATAAAAATCACTTGGATATTGTCTCATAATCAACAATCCTGGAAGGATGCCCTAGGATGCTCTAGGATTCCCTGGAGATACCAAAAGAGCTATGTTTACAAAATTTTCCTTCTTCAGTTCTTCTTGGACTTTTGATGAGTGGTGACAAAAAGCTTACTACATGTGCTTTGACTACCTCCTCTTCATTTAGCATGGTACTTTGGTTTGCTGCAGTACTGGCACTGAGGCTGTGCTCTCCCTGGACTGCTCCCAGACAATGAGCAATCACAGTGGTGGTGGTAAATCTAGTACTTACTTTTCTTTATAACAGAGAACTCTTCCAATGGGTGATGTGTGCTGGGGAACTCCTCACTGGCCTGGTGGAGACTTTCTCAGAGCTGCACCACAGTCTGAGGCATTACTATGCAATCCTCGTCCTTGTCCCCTCTCACAGATGTTAGACCTGATTCACAGTCTGAAGGTGCTCCTTGCCTACCCCTGCTCCTTTTCCAGTTATACTCACTGATGTTTCCACCAATTTCTTGCATGTGCTTCTCAGAGGACCTCAACAAACATGCCATTTAACAGCTCTACAAAATTCGCTTAAAATCCTGGGTTGCTTTTCAGAACAATGTGTCAATCAGAGTTTTTGTTGACAATTACCTTTAAAATTTCTACTCAGTGGGTTCAATAGTGGCCCCAAAAAGATAGATACAAATCCTAAACCCTGGAAACTGTGAAGGTGACTTTATTTGGGAAAAGAGTTTTTGCAAATGTAATCAAACGGAGGACATGGGATGAGATCATCCTGTATTTTGGGTGCGCTCTAGGTTCAACAGCCAGTGTCTTTAAAGTAGACAGAAAGAGAGAAGGCCACGTGATGACAAGGCAAAGATTAGAGTGATGTCTGCAGGCCAAGGCTTGCCAAGGATTTCCAGCAGCCACCAGAAGACAGATGAGAGCCATGAAACGGACTGTCCCTGAGAACCTTCAGAGAAAGAAACGAAAAAAAAATAACCCATGCTGACACCTTGATTTCAGACTTCTGGCCTCCAGGAGTATGAGAGAATAAGTTCCTGTTGGTTTAGGTCACCACATTTGTGTTAAAATCTACAGCAGCCTTAGGAAACTAATAAATAGTGTTAGCTTACCTTTGGCAGATTTTATGTTCCTGGCAGTTTTTTTTTTTTTTTTTTTTTTTGCTAAATGAATTTATGAGATGGTATTTGTTTAAAAAGAATACCAATGTCAACATGACTGAAAATTTTCACTATAGCATAAGCACACTGGTAAAAGGAATCCTGCAATTCACCCTGTTGCAGTCTTACTCACTGGAGCAGCTCATCCCTGATTTTCAAATTGTGCAATGTTGCATTACCTGTAAATCTCTCAAACCATCTCAGACTGGCTTTGTTACTAAACTCCTCTACAAAATCATAACCCTTGTCCATTTCTTTCTTTTTAGAGATTCAAAAATGTTTAAAAAATGTGGGACTAGCATTGGTCCTACTAGGTGAATGTCTGAAATACAGCTAAGATGCATTAGAAAGTCTCTCTGTCAGATTAGCCTACACATTTAGCTAGTATGTGAACAGGCTTTTTTATTTGATAGCAAATTATGACAAAGTTTGTTGGTAGTTGTTATAACAAATATTGCAATTTTAGAATGTAGATGGTGAATGATACCATTTCTTCAAAAAATGCATAGATTTCCCTTCTGAACACTATGAGACAGAAGAACTAAGGGACAATTTGCATATACATAATATTTTATCTCCAGTCAATTTCTCCTCTACCAAATTTTTAAAAATATAAAGATTGATTGTCATTTTGCAGGTAAAGTTCACTGCTTAATAAATGTAAGCTTTTGGGGGAACTTTAACAAAACTGATTACTTTTCAGAGTAGTAAGTATAATTCTAAATATATTTCTGAAATATAATTCCAGCTCCAGTATTACTGAAGTTTGATACCATCGGGGAATTTGGCATGCCAGAAAAACATTTCTTTTTGAACTGGAATTTTTGCTCCTCCTTCCCTTTATGTTTTAGTTTACCTGGTGGTGGGATTAGAAGTTTCCAAGTTCCTTAACAGTGACCTTGCTGTTAAAAAGTGTGATAAGGGTTGAGGCAAGCAAAAATCAGAGACGGGATTTAAGAGGGGAACACTTAGGATAAGTGTGACCATGCGTTCTCCTAAGTGCATCTGTAGATGTTCATTGTCAGAGAATCATAGAATGTTGTAGCTGGAAGAATCCTTAAGTATTATTTATTCTAATGTCTTCATCATTAAAGGGAGAAAATGGAAGTTCATTTTGTGAGACTACCCTATAGATCTTCTAAGAGCCACGATTTGGAAGTAAATCTCTCGACTACTTATCATTTGTATATTTACAGCCTCCTTCTCACATTAAAAGCTTCACAGCCTCCTGAGCTAAGGTAAAGATGAAGAGATGCATAAAGCCCCAAGATAAATATGGCACATTCTCTTGAGTTCTATAAGATTTGGGGCAATATTTTGGAGTTTCATGTTCTTTAAAATATGTATGTGAGCAAATTATATTCTTTAAAATGCGTATGCTAGCAGGATAAATGGACTTTGGTTTCTCCATATTGCCTAATATTGTATTTATTGGTAAATATACAGAGAACTGAAATTTTTATGTCCAGAATCTAATTGAAAACTTTAGTAATTTTGTATTGTCTTAAAACAGAATGTAGCATTGTAGCTAGAGAAGAGAGTATTGTTGCCAGAATGTCTGGTTTCTCAGTGTTTTGCAACCCACATAAGAACTTTGAAAAATAAAATAAAATAAAATAATCATTTTCTGAACTAGTGTGGGTTTAAAATTTTTAAATCATGCACTGATTCAAAATTGTAGCTTTTAATTGCATTAAATGTTTTGATTTAAGCATATAAAATGAGTGCACTTAATTCTATTGCCCACAAAAGAGAATTTCCCATAATAAAAAATTTAAAATTGTTATCTTAAATATAACTTTAGTTTAAAACATTTTACATTATATTCTGATTGTTGGTTCAAGATAGGAAATTTACAGCATCTAGCGAAAATGCAAAAAATAAAAATAAAAATTGAGAATAATCTGAATTTCAGGTAATGGGGAAAAAAATCACAGAGCTCAGTTTTAAGTCTGAAGGCACAGATGATGATAAGGGCTCACTATTGATGGATATTTACTGTGCACTGGACACTGATCCTAGTCAAAGCACAGAGAAGATATTCTTATTACCCCCTTTTACCAATAGCAGTAATGTTACTACAAATAATGAATGGTAGTTAAGCAGCACTGGTCAACCTGCCTTTCCACTTAGGTAAACTGTCCATGCCCCACCTTAAGCTAGACCTTTTGCTATCCAGAAGATTGCATTCTTTCTTTCTTTCTTTCTTTTAAACAACTTTATTGAAGTATAATTTATAATGCCATGCAATTAATCCCTTTTAAGTGTACAATTAAATGATTATTAGTAAATTTACCAAGTTGTACAGCTGTTCACACAAATCAGTTGTAGAACATTTCCTTCCCCCTATTGAGACTCCTAATTCTCATCCCCAACTACATTTCAAGCGTGCCCCTCCCCTCCAAAATGCTCCCCGCATCCCTCAGATGTGAGCCTACCCCCCTGTCCCCCAAATCCCTGGTGGACACCACCACCATTTGAGCACCGTAGTGTTAATCAGTCAGTACCAATTTGATGGCGAGTACATGTGGAGCCCGTTCTTCCGATCTTGTGTCACCCCACTTCAAATAATGGCCTCAAGCTCAATCCAAGATAATATAAGCAGTGCTAGCTCACTCGTTTCTTAAAATTGAGGAATATTCCATTGTAAACATACACCATTCTTTCTTACCCACTTAGGTGTTACTATTGTAATTGGGGCATTACAGACAGTTCCCATATATGGTGGAGAATCTAATGAATAGATGCTATGTGTGTTCTGTTCTGGCTGCTCCAACAACTGACATCATTCCAGTGGTTTCCTCTCCTTTTTTTCCTCCCTTTTTAAATTTTTCTCTCTCCACTGGATCATTTCTGCCAACATGTTATCTTCTTTTCCCTTTTCTTAAAAAAGATAATTATCTTGACTCTACTTCTTGCAGTCCAGCTACTTCTCAAATTCTTTACTTCTGTTGCAGCAAGTCTTTTTGAATGAGTTACCTATATTTGCTGCCTCTCATTTCTCCCATCATATGTTCTCTTAAACTCATTCTGATTGGGCTGTTGTCCCAACTACTGAACTGAAACAGCTTTTGAAAGGGTCATGGATGACTTCCTTCTTGCTAAATCTAAAAATCTTGCTAAATCTGCACCTCATTTAACTCGACATTATATAATGCTTTGCTTTTCAGGACACTCTTTTTCCTGCTATTTCACTAGACATTCATTCTTAGTCCTCTTGTGGATTCCTTCTGTTTTCCTTATACTTGAACCTCAGAATAGCCCAGGACTCAATACTTCATATCTTATCTATCCATTGTCACTCTCCATGTGCTATCAATCATGTGATTTTAAGTATTTTGTTTATATACAAATAACATTCAAATTTAGTTCTTCAGCCCAGACCTCTCTTCTGAATTCCACACTTATATATAATTGCTTTCCAAATGGCTACACTTGCATGTCTAATAGATGTAGCAAATAGAAAATGCCTAAAACTAAAATTTAGGACTCCCACCCCAAACCTGCTCCATCTGTAGCATTCCCCATTTTTCTTTGTGGCATCTTCACCTCTCCAATTGCTCACATATACAACCTTGGGATCTCTTGATACTTTACTTTGACATTCCATATCCAATCCAGCAGAAAATACTTTTGGCTCTACTTAGAAAATAATCCATTTTTCCTGCTCTACCACTAAGAAGATATCATATCTCTATACTACATTAATGTAATACTATTATAATTATTATGTTTGCTTTTTATCTTCTCACACCAGAATACAAACTGCATGAGTAGGCATATTTTCTGTTTTGTTCAATGATATATTCCAAATAGAATAGTGCTTGTTTTAAAGTCACTAGGTGCCTTGGGAATTTTTGAAAGAATGATTAAGCAGTCATAACTGCAGGCTTTTATTTTTGTTCTTTATCTCAGGATTTGTCTTGAAAGACCTATTTATTCTTTCTAAAGCACATACAACCCCATGTAGATTGATTCATTAATTATTGCTCATGAGAGATAAATTTTAACATCCTGTCCCAATTCCACGTTTATGACATTCTGTTGGAGGCTTGAAATGGCCATGGTGGGAAAGTTTACAACACAGTAATTGGCAGATGCTACAAGTCAGCAACCTCTGCACTCTCAACAGTTATTAAATATTTACTACACACCACTAGTTCACACCAGTAAATTCTGTCACCAATTAAAATTCTTAATTAAAATTATATTTTCAATATAAATTTTTAGTTACAGTATAGATGACTGGCTCAAAAGTGAATGTATGTTCTCTCAACATATTTTCCAACAACAAAATCTGTACAAAAATGAAAATTATTTTCTGGATTCCTAGTGTCTGAATAAGTTTGCTGATCAAATTAGCAGATATTTTGTCTACCTCCCAAAAAAATCACTGTTACAAATATTTTGTCCAAGGCATTGGACTAGATTCATACAGCAAAAAGTTAAATGTAGATACGTGAAGGAGGAAAAGATAATAGCAACTGCAAGAAAGTGTTTTAAGTGTTGATATTTGAAAGCAGTATCGATGAATAATGAATGTGAAAAGTAGAAAGGAAATTTTCTTCATTTTCTCAGATCAGCAGTTCATTTGGAATTAAATAATTTTTTTCCAGGTAAATAGAAATAGTTACTGCTATGGATAAAACAGTTTGCTCAAAGATATTTAATACTATGGTCAGTATCTTTTTAAGCTCACAGTGAACCCAAGAGCTTAGCAGGAATATGTACAGAGGAAACTCCCACTCAGAACAGCTTACGGATTTGCCCAAAGGCATGTGAGGAGCCTGGAGCGAAGATCTGAACAGAAGTTATTTTTTTTACAGTTTTCCCTTTTGTAACTGTATCATTAGAATATTCTTCTTAGGATGTTTTTTCAAAACTCCAGGTGTATAGATTTCAATTAGCATATAAACTGCTACAATGTGGCTCTTATTATTTTTAACAATAGATCCATATTTCTTACTGAATTTCTTTGTACTTTTTTGTCACAATTCTCATATAAGTAGATACGAACTTCTGTTTCTTGGTGACTAGTTTCTAAATCTCTCATTCTATAGTGCTGTAGGTGTTTCCTTTCTGCTGCTGACTATAATTTAAGTCGAATTTCTTTTATATCACCTGGGGAATTGAATTTAATAGCAAGATCAATTTCTAGATCTGCTAATTTCCAAAGTATTATTTTTACTATTGTGACCTGAGGTAAGGATAAATAAATCTTTAAATAAAATGTTCTCATGAGATTTTTTCTCCCCCCTAGAAGAAGCTCCCCATGCAACAGACAGACAGAATATATATTTATACAGAGGGAAATGTAGCAAAAAAAAAAAAAGTGCTGATTAACTCTCACTTTCCTGGTGCATGTCTTCAAGTAGTGGTTAATTCAACCTTAGCTGCATGTAAGAATCATTTGAGAAGCTTTTGTCAAATACCCATGACTGTCCAGTCATGGAGATGGAGGCAAATTCAATCTGCATTTCTGTGTTTTGGGCCCAGACATATTTTAGAAGCTACCCAGATGATCCTAAATATGGATCCAGGTTTGAGTATTACTGGGTTAGACAGAGATAAATTTTAAATGCTATACAGCTAAGGAAAACTTTGATTATAAAATTTGACATTGTAATGAATAGTAATATGTTATATGTGCATTAATGCTAGCTAAATATTTAAATTAGAAAATTCTTCCCTCAAAATAGTTGAAGCTTCGGAGTTCTGTCTACCACAGAATTAAAACAGTTACTGAGGAGACACTTTTGGCTGAGCACAGGAAAAAGACTTCTAGATCTTTCTGATGAGAGGAAAAAGCTATGTAGGAAGGCTTAGACGTTGAAGGAAACTTTTGAAAGCACTGAATTGAGAGAACCAAAAGACGACTTTTCCATGGTCCCATTTATCATTAATATAAAAAGCAGTAACAGCCTTTCTCACTTTTGTAAGAGCTTTCATTTTTGCCTGGAAAAACCAATGTCCTAACTGAAACTAGGAAGCATAGCACTGTCTCTTTTGACAAATAAAAGATTAGGTTATGAACTTATGCTTAGTCCTTTAAAGATGTGTTATTAATATTTATGTAAATGACAAATGCATTTTACATGTTAGGTAGCCTTGGTCTTAACTGTGGAATATATGATAGTCTTCTCACAGAAGCTATGACTACTACTTAGGTAGCGAAATTATTGGCCTTGGCTTTTAAAATATATTTACTGATAGTATTCAGCTGTGAATCCATCTGGTCTTGTGCTTTATTATGTTGAGAGTATTTTTATTACTGATTCACTCTCTCTACTTGATATTGCCTGTTCAGGATTTCTATTTCTTCCTGATTGAAGTTTGGGAGGTTGTGTGTTTCCAAAAATTTATTCATTTCCTCTAGATTTTCTAGTTTGTGTACAGACAGGTGTTCATAATAGTCTTACATGTTCTTTTGTATTTCTGTGGTATCAGTTGTAATGTCTCATTTTTCATTTTTGGTTGAGCTTGTTTGAATGCTCTCTTTTATTTTTTTGGTGTATTTAGCTAGTGGTCTGACAATCATGTTTATCTTTTCAAAGAACAAACTTTTTGTTTCTTTGATTCTTTGTATTTTTTGTTTGTTTGTTTCCATTTCATTTAGATCTGCTCTAATCTTTGTTATTTCTTGTTTTCTGCTAGCTTTGTGTTTGAATTATTATTGTTTTTTAGTTCCCTGAGGTATGACATTAGGTTGGTAACTTGTGATTTTTCATTTTTATACAGGCATTTAGTGCTGTGAATTTCTGACTTAGCACTGCTTTTTCTGTATCCCAGAGATTTTGGTAGCTTGTGTTGCCATTGTTCAGTTCAAAAAAGTTTTTGATTTTCATTTTGATTTCATCATTGACTAAAAGAACATGTAGCAGCAGGATGTTTAATTTCCAGTATTTGTATAGTTTTGGGAGTTCTTCTAGAAATTGGTTTCCAGTTTTTTTTTTCCAGTATGGTCTGATATATGTAGTATGATTTTAATTATTTAAAATTTGCTGAAACTAATTTTGTGGTCTAACATATGGTCTATCTTGGAAAATGTCCCATGTACTGATGAGAAGAATGCATATTGTACAGTTTTTTTGGTATAATTTTATGTAAATTTCAGTTAGGTCCATTTGTTCTAGAGTCCCATTTAAGTCCAGTGTTTCTTTGTTGATTTTTATGCCTCAATGATCTGTCCAGTTCTGTCAGTGGAGTGTTGAAGATACCCACTCTTATTATGCTGCTGTTTATTTCATTTTTAGTTCTAGTAGTATTTGTTTTATAAATCTGGGAGCTCTGGTGTTAGGTACATATGTATTTAGGATTCTTGTATCTTTTTGTTGAATTGATCCTTTTTTAATTTATCATATAATGATATGATGGCCGTTTTTGTCTTTTTTTACAGTGGTTGATTTAGTCTTTTTTATCTGATATAGGTGTACCTACTCTTGCTTGCTTTTGGTTTCCATTTGCATGGAATATTTTTTCACCTCTTTATTTTGAGCCTATGTGATGCTTAATGAGTTTAAAAGGGTTTCTTAGAGACAGCAGGTATTTGGGTTGTGTTTTTTTTTTTTTTAATGTCTATTCTATCTATATCCTTTAAGTGGGCATTTAAACCATTTACATTCAATGTTAATATTGATAAATGAGATAGCATTCCAATTATCATGTTGATTGTTACCTAGTTGCTTTGTATTTACCCTAGTATTACTGTTTTATAAGAGCTGTAAATTTTTTCTTTTGAATGTTTTTACACTTGTGAGTATCAACCATTCTTTTCAGTGTTTAGAACACTCTGAGCATTTCCTGCAGAGTAGGTCTTGTGGTGAAAAATTTTCTTAGTGTTTGCTTGTCTGGGATGGACAGCATAATTCACAATTGCAATAAGATGGAATCAGCCTAAGTGCCCAAAACCTGATGAGTGGATAAAGAAAATGTGTGTGTGGGTGTGTGTCTGTGTATACACACACCCCCACACACACCATGGAATACCACTCAGTCATGAAAAGAATGAAATAAGTCTTTTGAAGCAACTGGATGTAACTGGAAGCCATTATCCTAAGAGAAGTATCTCAGGAATAAAAAACCAATACCACATGCATTCACTTGTAAGTGGGAGTTGAACCAAAGGTAGACATGGTCATACAGAGTTATCATGGATTTGGGAGACCTGGAAGAGGGGGAGGGTGGGAAGATGGTGAGGGATCATAAATTATCTGTTGGGTACAATGTACACTTTTCGAGTGAGGGAACGCTAAAAGCCCTGACTTCACCAGTGTACAATTCATCCATATGTCAAAAAATCACTTATATCCCCTAAATCTATTGAAAGAAAAAAAGAAAAAATATATTTACTGTACAACTGTTTGAATTACTACTTTATACTCTTTTAGTTGTGTGATTTTAGCTGTGTGTTGACTAGGTGACTAGGTCCCTGAGCTGAATGGTAACATTCTCTTGATTATTTTTTCTGAGAGAATAATTTGGGTCATATACAAAAGTTTGAATCACTACAGTAAACTCTTTTAGCTGAGTGATTTTATCTGTGTGATTCTGAGAAGGTAATAATTTCTTTAATCTTGATTTCTTCATGTGTTATGTTGGGGAAAAGTTTCATAAAGTTAATTGTGCATATTAAATAAGAGAATAAAACACTTTAGAATTGAGAGCAAACTCTAAAATGCTCTACAAATTCAAGCTATAATTAGTAGTGTTAATAGTACTCAATGCATAAATCAGCTGTAGATTCTAAGAAAGCTATAATGGGCAGTTCTAGGGAGGGTAAGTTACTATCTACTGTGGTTGAAGGAGGTCCTGAGAGGTTTTGTGGATGAGGTGTCAGGTAAACTATGGCATAGTTTATGTTTGAACTTCATTTGACATTGATGGGATCAAAAAGAACATCATGAGCAAAGGAAGAGCTCTAAAATCAGAGCCTTCAGAACCTTCAGAATTGGATGATGGGTTATTGAATTACAAATATGGAAGGCATTGAAAATAATTTTTGGTAAGTAGGTTTGGGCTATATTTTGACACACCTATGATGCCAAGAGGAGGATTTTGTGCTTCAATCTAAAGGTAACAGGAAACTCCTGAAGGGTGATGATGTATTTCAAGTCATCTTCAGGATAGGACAAAGGAACAGGGATTTATTGGGCAACAGACACTTTACTAGACATAGTATGGCAAGGACCTTTTCATTATTCTATTTTAAGTATTAGAAAACTGAACCACAGAGAGGTTAAAAATATGCCCAGGAACATTTTGCCAAGAATTCTGGAGCCAAGATTCAAATTTAAATCTATCTGGCTTGAAATCTCTCCATTACTTCACAGGGCCTTCCAGATTAATCTGACAAGTATGTGTTGAATTTTTTGGAATAAAGAGGCAAAGAGGCAGTGAAATCACTCAGGCAGTTCATTCAAGATATAACAGATACGTGAAGAAATGTAAGATAAACTAAAGTGTTTCATTATTCACATAGCACTTTTTAGGACCTATTAGCTATTTTCTCAACATTGCCAAAATGAACTTACAATTTATTTATTTTTATCTCAGAATAATATAAAAGAAATTTAATTTCCCTTGAAAAATCATGTAAAATTGTGACCACTGTAAAAGTAAATAATAATTTTTTTTTCATGTCAGCATATTACAGGGGTATAAATGTTTAGGTTACATATATTGTCTTTGCCCCACCCGAGCTTCAAGCATGTCCATTCTCCAGACGGTGCACACCACACCCATTACATGTGTATATACCCATCCCTTTCTCCCCCCTCCCACCTGTACGACCCCAAGTGCCCATCAATACATGAGTGGGTTAATAAAAAGTAAATAATAATTTAACATTGATTTCAGAAGTGTAGCTAATTTAATTCTCATTAATAAACAGCCTTGTTTGTTACATGACTCAGCCCAAATGAGAGGATTCTCAGGATGTGTGCCCTTTAGGGGGCCCCTGGAACACTACTCAGGTACTGAGCAGGTGCTAGAGAGATGAGCCATAAGAGAAAATATACTCATCAGCTCCCATATTCATTTCCTGTGTTCTTTCCCAGCAATAACAAAGGAGTTTGCTGAATAAAACAACTCCTATGTTCTTTCTCAGGAACAGTTCAGTTTTTAGGTGGTTCTGGTAGTAATGGAAAAGACAACCCCAAGTGACCCCATTGTCTGAGCTGTGGTGATTGATACAGTATTAAATTACTTCCTGGGAAGATGGATATGGTCATCAAAGGGCAGCAATTTGTATCCACTGTTATTCTCTAAGTCTCCTGCCCTATTTGCCAAGCCAAGCAATCCATCCTGTGTTTCAGAATTGCCCCCAAGTCTTTCTAGGAGACCCAGTGTTTTATGCTAAACATCTGTCTGGATCCCTTATCCCTAGAATAAATCTGCTGTTTGAACCTCGCTGACTAGCACTTCACTTGCCAATCTTCTTGGTTAATAGATCTTTGTCCCGTTATGGATACATATTAGCTGTGGACTGATCTCCTAGCTCTCCTGTCTGGCTGCCTGCCTGGATTTCTCAGCATTGCTCAGTTCGGTATCTGTGACTGTGCTCTCTTACTTGAAGCTCCAGATTAGCTGAAGACCATGTCTTACCTACTGTGTAGTCATTAAGGTATTACTTTCTTGGTGTTTTGTCCTAGAGGGAAGGTCAGAGGCAGTTATACGATCTTTTCTCTTCTCCATTAGCCCAGTGTTGTTTTGGATAGAACATGATCAAGAGTTGGCACAATCCAAAAGATAGAAATACTTGTGGTGATAAGTCATAGGAAAAAAATTGCAAAAACAGCTAAATTACAAAATAAGATAAATGTGTGTTCTCCTATGAAGGTAAGTAGAACACAGCAGTAGGAATTTCACAACCTAGTGCAATTGGGGGACACAAGCAGATATGGAGACAGTTCATGTAAAGGAATTCTATTGAATGGTCATGGAAATCTGGAACCGTCTGGTGTTCCATATCAAAATCCCCATCTGTAGAAGATTGACTCATCAATCTTAGAGAGACTAGGCCCAAGAAGAGTTATTGAGACAGGGATAGAATAACAAGATAAAGCTCCAGTTTCCAAACTAGATTATAAAGTGGAGATCAGGTCATGGTTAAACTTCAGATGTTAAGATATTAGAACTGAAACTTGAGAATTGGAAATGGAGCAGGTGAAACTGATGATGGAGATTCACCTGAATATGAGCCAGAGCATTGTAAATTGTCTAGGCCAAAATCATTATTGAGCCTCTGTTCATGGGAAGGGCAGTCGTGTGTGTGTGTGTGTGTGTGTGTGTGTGTGTGTGTGTGTATGCTTTTAATTTAGCTCATGGTCTTTCTATGAAGATCATTTTGATATAAACTTAACCAGTTAACCAGTAAAATCCAACAGGAATAATTTTAAGAGGTTTTGCCCTCTCTGGGACATTTATGAATGATTCCTGAATGTGTTTTTTACTCTTATGGAAAAATGAAATAAAAAGGCCTTCTTCAGGCAGTGTCTCTAAAGTTGTGCAGGTACCCTAAATATAGGAAATGAAAAATTACCTCCCCTTCCATTTTATCATTGGGCAAAGCTATGATTAAAATAAACATAGTCTCTTGGGGTATGATATTCTAGAATGTATGCATCTACATATGTGTCTGTCTCTGTGGGTATGCAGAGAAGGGCTTGCGTCTACATTTATAAACAAGAATAAGTAAAGGGTTTGTTCTAACTTAGAATAGTGTCTTATCATCCATGACGAAGGACTTGTGAATAAGGGACCAGCTTTGTGTCTATTTTTAATATACAATTTGGTCTCTGCTGTGTAAGTTTCTGATAAGGTACATGTGGAAGCAATTACTATAATTTCTTGTAATTTAGAAATAGCTCTGATTAATTTAATTTCTATATTTATTGCAATACTGTTGCTTCAGCTTTGTAATACAGTTGAAAGGAAAGGCATGCAAAAATGAAAATATACATTTTCTGCCCTAGGGTGAACTACAGTCTAGCAAGGGACATGACATAACAAAAACTCCTATCATAGTATGAAAAATGCTAGCAAAGTATTAATATATACCAAAAAGGAATTACATTGGAAGCTGTATAGGCACCAAGTAAACGGATGCTCACACAAACACACACACACACACACACACACACACACACAGAGCTTCAACAACAAGACAAACAATCCAATTAAAAAAAGATCGAAGAACTTGGATAAACATTTCTCCAAGGAATATACAAATGGCCAGTACACGCATGAAAGAATTCTCAGCATCATTAGTCATTAGCAAATGGCTAATCAGATGCAAATCAGACCACTTCACATCCACTAGGATAGCTATAATAAAAAAATTAGAAAATAACAAGCGTTGGGAAGAACGAGGAGAAGTCAAAACCTTTATATGATACACTGCTGGTGGGAATATAAAATGGGACAGCTGCTGTGAAAATTAATTTGGCAGTTCCTTGAATCATTAAACTGAGTTACTGTATGACCCTGCAATTCTACTTAGGTATATAGTCAAGGGAATTGAAACGTATGTTAATTGTACACTTGAATGTTCATGGCAGCATTATTCATTATGGTCAAAACCTGGAAATAGCTCAGATGTTTATTAGCTGATAGATTTTTAAAACTGCAATATATTCGTGCAATGAGATATCACTCAGCTATAAAAAGGAATGAAGTACTGATGCATGCTACAATGTGGATGAACCTTGAAAACACCCTGCTAAGTGAAAGAAGCCACACACAACGACCACATATTGTATGATTCCATTTACATAAAATGTTCAGAATAGGCAAAGCCATAGACACAGAAAATAGATTAGTGGTAGCCAGGGGATAGAGAGGAGAGAAAGTGGGGAGTGACTATTTAATGGGTTAGGGTTTCTTTTCAGGGTGATGACATTGTTCTAGAATTAGATAGTGGTGATGATTGCATAACATTGTGAGTATAATAAAAACTGCCAAATTGTACAATTTGAAATGGTTAAGTTGGTGAAGTTTATATGATGTGAACTTTATCTCAAAAAATACTGTCTCACACACACATATGCAAACCCACAGAATTTACAACATAAAGAAAGGAAATTGTACATTTCAAGTGAAAGTATTTAATACAGTTCACAAAATACAGGCATGACATATTCAATGGGCATCTGAGAGTTGAGTTTTCTAACAGGATGTTAAAATAGCTCATTTGTAAATTAGTTTTTTTTAGAACTTGAAAATATTTTATGATAGTTCTAATAGCCCTAAGTCAAGGCTGGAAAGAACTATATTCAAATGCTAGGAAACAATTTCCCATTCTGTGTTCCATAAAGAACTGATGAAAATCTACTTATTTCTTGCACTTTAATTTCAAGATTATCTGTTCATTATTATTCAAATTTGATTGATTATGTAGATGACTTACCTGGATTTTTTAGCTATTGTTTCCCTTTAACTTAAATACATTCCCTTTAATTCTGAGATTATTTGATCAAAAATTCTATTTTTGTAAGGATGAGAGCATTATTTTAGTATACCAGTGTACATATTTATATTATATATGTTTTAATTTTGATAATAATAATAATATTCATGTTAGTTCTTTTTGCTATATTTACCATATTAACTCAGAATTTCTTGTCACCGATTAATATGATGAAACACCTACAAATTAGAGTACTTTCAAAGAAAATAATTTAAATACTTTCGGTAACATCTAAGCTTTGTTTGATAATGGAAAGAGAGTGAGATTTAATTTAGTGTTGAGTGATGTATTGTTAGAAAATTTTTCCTAATAATACCTGCAAAATACTGAAATCTATAGCTTGCCTCTGAATAAATTCATCATTGAGACTTAGCTACACATTTTATTTCTCTTAGTTATCCAGTATCCAGTAATGTTATCATTTAATGCAGTGATATACAAAAGTGTGCTATGTTAATTGTAAGATTTGACAAAGACTGCTCTTTTTTCTTTTTGAAATAAGCTTGTTTCATCCATTTAGATGTTATTTTATGAAATAAAGGAAGAAAACATACTATCTATTCATTTATTTATTCATTAATTTATATAATATATAGGTAATTGCCCGAGTCATGGGCAACACACTTGAGTAAAATATACTTTTTTCTGATCCTTCTGTTTGTATTTTTTTCCCAATTAAGTAGCCTTTCCATGATGGTAAAAGACATTTTGCATGTTGATTTTTAAATTTAATTTCTCTTGGTGATTATTTCCATTTTAAGAGATCCTTGTTTCTGGACTGAGTGATACACTATGCTAGGAATATATAAATAATTTGTGTGTTTTCTGTTTTTTTTTTTTTTTAATAGATTCTACAAAGAAGTTAAAGGATGTTCTTGAAGAATTCCATGGTAATGGTGTGCTTGCAAAGTATAATCCTGAAGGGGTAAAACTTCTTTTTTCTTTATATTAGTTTCATATACATGCTTAGAGGAGGGTATTACTTAATGAGGAGTTCTTGGACATATGTATATGTGTGCATATAGATACACACATATACATATATGTATATATGTGTATATATGTATATATACATGTGTGTTAATATGCACACATATATACTTATACATATAAATATACCTCATACACTGTAAACCATTTACCATATACCATAAAATAAACAGAGTGAAGTTCAGAATGAAATGCTATTCTGGAAGATATATTAAATGTTGTTCTACAGATTTCATCCAAAACATTTTGCTAATTAAAATAACTCTTCTATAATGTATGCTTGAAAGAATATAGATCATTTAAATATAGAATTAATTTATTTTCCTAAAATTCAAGAAACACTATTAGATAAAAGGGAGAGGGACTATGCCTGTTTCTCAGTCTATGATTTACAAATTTTAGCTCAAAATGAACATTGGTGTGCAGTAAGGGGTTACTCACTTCAGGGAGTTATTTCCTTGACCAAAGAAAGATTTTGTGCCAGGTTTAACTGGTCTATCATCTTAACGAACTAGTTAGTACAAAAATGAAGGAATTTCTTGTCTCTATCTTGTGTTTAACCTACTTCCAGTAAGCTTAAGATTTCCTGGAATTCTTTCCCTATGAAAACCTTGCACGTCTTATCAATTGCTTTTGAACACCATGCTTGAATGAATTCTTTTCCCTTCCTAATTATTTGTTAAATAATCTTCCATTTAACATTAGTTGAGAGATGTTGTACTTTAAATGTTTGGTCATCATTGTCTTTAGTTCATTTGTAGCTTCACCAAGTGATATTTGGGTTGTATGGGGCTGTATTGGGTTCTCTCTGTAAAAGACCCTTTTGTCTGGATGTGTCATCTAGCTAGATTTGTTGGTGAATAAAATGTGATTTGTTTTTTGTTATTATTTTATTTTTGCATGTTTACAAGAACACACTACTTGATTATCTTTCAATATTGTACCTTTTTGGGATTTATATAACTTTATATTAGTTATCACAGTCTAATCTCTAAACTCCAACCTCAAAACATTCATACTGTTTTAAATTTCCTTAGTATTTCTCAACATTAGCTATCATGTCCTATTTCTTATTCTCTCTACATTCTGATACATTCCTGTAACTTTTAAATCTCTGTAACCTAAGATTTGTTTCTTTTAAAAAATAAAATTGATATTTATTGCCTGTAAATGACAGAGAAAATAAAGGCAATTTGAAGCCATTCTCATTTTCCTGTATCGGAAAAACCCAAAATGTCTGGGCTACCTTCCCTCACATTTTATTTTCTTAAGGACTGTAAAGTGAGAGGAAAAACTTGTCAGATAAACTTGTAAAACTGAAAATCTTAAAGTCCAAGAAAGCAGAGTGAGAAAAGTAAAGATAACAACTCCACTGAATTATTGTGAGATCCAAAAATGTCATTTTTACATTCATAACAAAATTTAAAAATATGCATACTTATCTAATCTATACAGAAATGAAACCTGTTTTTTCTCCCAAAAGATAGTTGTTAGCTATAAATTCAGTTAGAAAGTGATCTTATTTGAAAAGCAGCCTTTTCCCTTCAATGATTTTTTACTTAAAGGACTCTTGAGACTTAGTCTTACTGACATTATATATTTCATGAAGATTATCAGTCACCGTTCAGTGGATTTATTAAGGTAATTGCTAGATTCATTATTAGACGCACATACAAAGTTACCCTTTTCAATAATATAATACCTCTCCATAAATTCACAAATCTGCTGTTGAAATGCATTATTAAAATAATGGATGGTTGAAAAACAAAAAGCTAGATCTCATTATGACTCAAGAGCAATTCTAAATTAAGAGTGAAACTGCACTTTGATTTTAATATTGATAGGAAATTTTCTTTCAAGAGAAAAATTTAAAATTTACACAACCCTTTTAATAAGTAATATGTACTTTATAAAAGCCACTTGGAAATAACTAAGAATATCCAATGGTGAGGATGAAATCTTTAAGGTCTTGAAATCCTCTTCAATATGTGACCTCATCTGATTTATAAAAAATTTCTGTAACCATATGAAAGAATTCCTATTACCAATTCACATGTGAAGTTATTGCTGTCTATTCTCTGGTCAATTTGACCCTAAAGTTGTTTGGCATGGGTGACTACTTAATAATGCTCAATTATACAAGAAAAATTAGAAAAGTGATTAAACCAGCCTGACCCTAGAATGAATATTTACTCTCCTGTTTTATAAAATGAAGATAGTTTGTATCATTCATAAAAAAGGTATTTACCAAGAGAGAATGTCCCTTAAATTGCTTGTCTTCCTACAAAGTAGAGCTGTTGAAATGGTAGATGCATTATTTTGCTTATAATTCACTTCAATTACTGAATTTTAACAGTTCAGCCCTATAAAATAGGAAATGTGACCTATTTAATTCTATTTTAATGGAGAGGAAATAGTAAATATAATATATGGATGAGTCATTTATTTTTAATTCCTATCTTTTAATGATAATTTAATAATCATTCTTTAAAGAAATGAGTAAGAGGAATCTAAACAATAGTCTTAAAGATTTTGTAGGAATCAAAATGTTGACAAGGACTTGAAATTCCCAAATTAATAAAATTATAGAGGTTTTAAATGCAGTAACCCATTTTAAGAAAAGTAAAGTGACTTTTCCAAGATTAATCAGGTAGTTCATGACAGTAACCACAATTAAAACCTAATTTTCTAGTATCCCAGTTTAAGGCCAAGGCCTTTGCTCTTCACTTAACTGACCAGGCCATTGGATGAGAGGAAGATGCCTGGTAGATAGGAAGAATGTGAAGAGAAAGGCTGGATGGCATTGCTTGTGTAATAAGTGTCGCATATCCTAGTGCACATAATTGTTACTGACTCATGCCTGACAAGGTAAGAGAGTCTTTTTAGTTTCCAACAACCTTATGTGGATAGTGTAATGTTGAGAGTATGATTACTGCTAGTCTGTAGTAGAGATCCAGTCTTAGTGAGAGAGTTCACAGTGAAACATAGTTAGGTCATATAAATAATCTCCTGAGGGTTGTGGAATTTGGTAGTATGAGAACCAGTTTGGTATTGCACGCCATTTTTTTTTTCTTTTGGTCTTGGATTTCAAATTCAATTCCAAATTGTTTCATTGCCATCCAAGAAATGGGAAGAAAGTATAGAAATGTATAGAAAGATATAATCTTTAAGGGCATAGAGAGAGACTAGTTATGTTATGCTAAGAGAAGGAAAACCTTAGGAGTAAGGAATAAGTATTCATAATCTAATATATCTTTATACACACTGGTATATTTTCATTAATCTTCTATGTAAGATTTAAATCATACTGCATGTGTTATTCATTATATTTATCTCATGTCAGTTAGAATTGTTTGCATATTATATTCAAAGATGGATCTAGTCATTGGTTCTCAAATTTTAATGTGCATCAGAGTCACCTGGGGAGCTTGTTAAAACATACATTGCTGCCTGCCTCCCCCCACCCCTTAGTTTCTGATCCAGTGTTTCTGGGGTGGGGCTTGATAATATGCATTTTTATTAATTTCCCAGTTTATGCTGATGCGACTGTTTTGGAACCACATTTTGAGATCTATGAATCTAAGCTATGTTTTAAAATCAAACTGTAAACTTGGACTTTTTGTTAAATTATCAGAGATATGAGATAATGAGTATAAATTATCTTACATTAACACATGTATTCTTTCTTTCCTTGCATGCACAGAAACAAGACATTCTTAACCAAGTAAGACATTTTCTTTTCTATTAAAATCTGTCTTTTCTTTCTTTATTCTGATATGATCTATGAATTTCTCATCCATATCACTGAGCTATACTTCTGTACCAATAAGATTCATATATTAGTAGTATGCAAGGTTACCTATAATACTTACAAAGTTATAATTGAGGTCAGGTGGGACAAAATTTTTTGAGATTAGTCAAAGTTTCAAATGGAGGAGCTGGTACCTTAATAGAATCAAAAAGGGTCCCAGGTGTAGTCTTCTGTTTTGTAGACCCTGGAATTTATTTTTCTCATTTCTCTAAGACATATCAGCCTCTGTTAGAATAATCTAATAAAATTCCTAATTTATTTATTTGCAATGGGGGATTTAAAAAGTGTATTTAAAATGCAATGATAAGGCCTTTTTTGTTTTGTTTTCGTTTTCCTAATGTACTGTTAGAATCTGTGGGGGAAACGTAACTGAAAAGTTGCTGATTTTGTCCTCTTGGGAAGAAGAGTAACCGATCTGTTGCTTCAACCACTCTCTCCTACTAAAGTCCATTTTGCAAACAAAGTTTTAGTTCAGCAGCTCGGTTGAATGTATAGAATTACAGCTTGTTTGGGGGTGCTCTAAATGAATATTTTTTATCACACTGGAGTACCTATAGTAATCATCTTCACCACTTTAGGAATATTTCTTACTAAAATGAAGGCGTTGTTTAAAATCATAATATTGTTTCCCATGGGCAATACTGTATGCAAACTAGCTGCTTCTTATTCTCAAGTTTTTTTTTTTTTTTTATCATTCAATGACAATAAACACTAATATCATTCCCGACATGTAAAGTATGATTGATGACATCAGAGTGATTTTGGCGGACATACATAAAGGTCCCACATTCTACAGTCTTCTGGATGGAGCACTGCTAAAATGGCAATTCATTGACATTGATGACATTTATTAGCCCCATTTCAGAAGTCGGCTTTTCCTTGTTTTCATCTCTGACCTTTGTGGAAACTTTTTTGCTTCCCCATATAAGGACTGCATGGTTTTATGGTACTCGGGAGGCAACACCTCAGCGTAAATGGTTGTTTTTTTGAGTGTCTACATTTTCAGGCCTTGGCCATTAAATAGCACCTGTTGAGCACCCTTGGTCAACAAACACACCTTTCTGCACAACCTGGGTCTCCAGTAGAGGCTGTCTGAAAACTGGTGTCAAAATTAGCTTTAGCTTTTCTTATGGTCGGCAAAATGGTTTTTTTCCTTCCTTTCCCTTGCCCCGTCTTTGTTCCGTGTGCAGTTGTTTTGTAGGCAGGTGATTTCAGTTACAGAACAGGACAGTCAAACTGAGGGTAGCCAAAGGGGAAAAAATGTGAGCGTGCATGTGTTATTACTTCATGTATATTCTTTGTCTATCAGTGTTCTCTGAATATGGGATTTTCTCTACATATTTTCTGTCAATAGATGATCCTTGGCCTAAGGCTGAGTTATGCGTAGCTTCTGCTAATGTGTGTATCCTTTACATTCAGACAGGGAGTTGCTTTTATCCCTTATTAAGAAATCTGGGGAATCAGAACCTACTTTTTATAGTGCTTCCGTCTAATGTAATATTTAAATGTTAATGGCACTGATATAATTATTAACAATGATATAAACACTCTTTTACTGTAAGCTATAATTATCCTTCCAGAATCAAATTCAACTCTTCCCATTAAAGAAAGCATAAGGAAACTATAATAGAGAAAATGTGGTCTTAGGAGTTTGACTGAGCTGAGTTCAAATCCTACAACTACCACGTTAGCAGGCCTTGTTAGAGGCAAGTTTTCTAGCCTCAGTTTGTTCACCTATAAAATAAAGAGTGTATCAGCTTTAATGAGTTGTTGAAAGGGTTAAGTTCTAAAGTATACGTAAAATAATTAGTTCTGTGTCTAATACTTAGTAGGCATTCCATTAATGTTTAGAGATGATGACTGCAGTCACCCTTTAGCCACCAATGTGATTTTATATAAAAGTTCTGGAGCACGTCCCAAAGGTGGAAGTGAGAATATCAGACATACAGCTGCAACTAATTCTCTATTCTTAATTTTCTCAGGGCCTTGCTTTCTCATTTTAAAGTAAATAAATGAAACTCTGATGTCTTTTTTAACTCAAAAATAATGTCTTTCCACCATGTGGTGGAAATGGGGGACATGACATGTTATTGGCTTTCCTGCCAAGCCTGGCCACATTCCTGAGTGCTGTCCTGGCAGAATTACCGTGTCTGTTGTATTTGTTTCACCTCCCACGACTATGCGGGGCCAGGACAATTAGTTAGCAAGGAACAGAAGTAACATGTTAACCAACATTTCTGCTTCTCTGTCTTATTATCATCAATATAATCTCAGTCATGTTTCTCTTCTTCTCAGACCTACTTACAATTATAAAATACAAGTACACCAATTGCATCCGATTGCTTTCTTTACAAATGAGTTTTAAAAACAAGTATAAGTATACTTGGAAAATAAACTAGCTCTCCTTAATAATCATAGCTAACTCTAAAAACTGGTAAATACTCCGTGTAGATTATTTGTCTTTAATTTTTAATGACATTTATTAAACAATTTATATAAGATTTAAAACCAGGTTAGAGAAAAAATGATGCTAGATTTTTCAGATAATCTTTTTACATTTTTCCAAGGAGTAGTAAAGCCAAAATTACCCTGCCTCATCTAAATTGTATTTTTAGTGTTTGTCTTTTGTTTTTGTTTGTGTGTTTTCCTCATCAGGAGTAGCTTTTTTTGAGCAGAAGAGCATGGAAAGATATTAGAGGAAAATAAATATAGATATTATGGTGGAAAGACTTAGAATGTCTAAGAATTTTAAGTTTGGTTTGTAAGCAAAGGAAATCATAAATAATATTTTCAGATACATGACCAAAGTAATAGCTATAGTAATAGTAATAGAAATTACACTTTGAATGTCACTGAGTACAAAAAGAATTACAGTCAATTCAGAATGAGCAAGTGGGCAATTCAAGATTGGGCAAGTGGATAGATAGTCATACTATTACTTTCTATTTTTATACCTGATATTGTGCATATCCCTTTTTCTGTAATGGCAGATCTATTGATACACTAGTCAATGCATATAACACGGATAAACCAGTGGCAAATTATTTTGCACCATATATTAACATTGGAGAATCTGTCTACAAAATTATACTTTGACTATCATAATGGACATTCACATTAGAAATATTGAGAAGTGTTAATTATAGTGTATATATTATAGTGTATATTATATAACACTATAGTGTTATCTATAGTGTTAATTAGGGGTTTTTAATGTTGGACAATTTAATGAACTTTTATGAACCTCAGTTTCTTTCTATAAGTAGGAATAATAATAGCATCTATGTATTGGGTTATTGTGAGGATTAAATGATAGCATATATATAACATACTTAGTGCAGTTCCTAAAATTGTAACATTTCATTAGTATTTCCATTATATGCAACTAACATTTTGATAAAATTTCTAACATCTTTTCATTAAGGTTAGTGGAGCAGTTCACTGACTATAATGATTTAAAGGAAAGAGTGGAAGCTTTGAGAAGGAGGTTGAAATAAAAACATTCACTAATGAAATATAAACATACAGAAAGAGAGAAAAGTTTTTGGAACAGAAAGATACTATTGGATTGCATCCCAAATGCACTTGTCATATGTGTAATAAATGCTAGATATTGGGTCTGGTCCTGTGGGAAAAACAGAAATGGTCAAGATGATCTTTGCTCAACAGGAGTGACTATGTAGTAAATCTATTTTACAAATTGCAGACAAAATGCTTCCACTCAGAATGTCTAAGCACTAAAAATAATTAGTATAATAGATTCCCTAACTCATTTGTAAACTGTGAGTCCTTCACTCTTACATTTTGGCTGAGTATTTCCTGGTTTTGTATACCTTCTCAACTTGATATTTCTCCCAATACTAACACTGGTAGATTTGGGCCTTAATGGCTTAAAAAGAACAGAACTTATAGAGTAGTATATATTTGAAACCCTTGATCATTATGTTGTTACTGATTTTGTTGATTTTGTTTTGTTTTAATCTGCCGCAATATTAAATATACAGCTATAATCTATGATACTCTGAAATAATAGCATTCAAAGATTAAGTGATAAAATATATTCCTGCTGAGAAGCTTTTTGAATTTATTCTATTTTACAATTTTTTATCATCCCACCTGAATCAATTTTCTTCCTTGCTAGCTTGCCTACAAAGAGATTTTTGAGGGGAATTTTGCCATTTTTAACATTTCATTGTTCATACCTCACATATACAATGAGGACTTACAATGTAAAAGGCTATGTTGAACACTTTGTGTTGTGAAGAAGTCATGTTGGATTGTATAGTCAGTCAGGAAAGAGAAGTTGTATGTGTAAATCTGCCTGCACACCTGTGTGCATTAAGAGAACTTCTTTTGGAATTTTTTTATAGATGAATATATAAGTAAGAAATAATTAAAAACTGGCATTATGATATGAATTGAAATTATATATGCATAGGTGTTCAAGACATCTTTATTGGGTTTTATTTTTCAAGGAGAAGATGAAGATAGAGCATTTAGGTGTGTTTCAGTAGCACTCAAACCTGTTCTCCTGCTACCACTGAAGAATAGACAAGACAGTGTCACACCAGATTAAAACAGGTTCCAGCTGAAGTACAAAACATTTAGATACAGACTCTTGATTATAAGACATACTGAAAATCATGGTAAAAATACTCTGTTTAAAATTTTTCTAATGCATTATTTGCATTTTGTAATTACTAAAATACTTGGAGTAACCTTGTTTATCTTTCTTGCCATTTCCTATATTTTACTAAAAAATACATTTCTAATTTTTCCTCTACCAAGAGGATGCTAGACTTAGATAAAAGCTAGAGTTAATGGATTATGTGCCTCTGAGGTGGTAAAATATTTCTCATTTGCCAAAACTAATTTAAAAATTAAAATTCAAGGTTTTCACACTTTTTACTCTTTAAAGGAAGTTGCCACATGACAGCTTAAGGGGACCATCAAAGCACTCGCTGAAATTTGAAGTAATAAAAAGTCAATTGCAATATAAGATAAGCATAAGAAATGAAATATTTAAAAATACAAATTTTTCTGAAAGCATTTTGATATCAAAAATATATGTTTGAAATCTCAGAAAGTTACACATTTAATATATTAATATATAGTTTAGCTCAGTGGCTTTACATTGATTTTTAATTTAACATAATTAGTTAATGATATAAATTAGAAGCGAAATTGAAATAAAAATGGTGAAAGAAAACCTCTGGCTAATTTACATTATCACTTTCTTATCTCATTTCATTAGAGTTCTTTTGCTCAGTAGCCAACATATTAATAGCACTTTACACATATAGGCCCTCAACCAACACTTGTTGATAGATGACTTGAAGTCATTCCTTTGTTGCTTTAGCTATTTACTTAATCTATGATAGCTAAATGATTTGTTTTTGTATTTTAAAGGTCATTTATTAATTCATTATGCATACAAGTTTGTTAGAAAAATGTGAAAAGTGAACATGGACTATCTTTTGTCTGATACAGAGGAGTGATATAATGGTCATGTGATCCTGTTAAAATGAGTCAGATCATGTGATTTCCTGTTAACAATCCTCCCACGACAGTTCTTCTCACTCTATTTTAAAGCTATAAATCTCTTTTGCTGACCTAATATTCTACATGATCTAACCCAGTCCACACACACCAAAGATCGAATCTTTGACCTTTTTTCTTCCCACTCAAGTCCTCCCTGGCTCCTGCTCCAGTCGCCTGCTCCTCCTCTTATGCAAATTCCTCTAGAACAGGGACAACCTTACACCTTGAGGCCTTTGCACTAGCTGTCTTGTCTATCTGCAATGTTCTCTCTCCAAATACATGCAAAGCTCTCTCCTTCATCACCTTTAAATCTTTATTTAAAGAATGGCTTCTCATTTTCTGATCATCAGATTTAAAACAGCAAGCACATAGTCCCAAATATATAAATCTTTTCCCTCTTTATTTTTTCTACAGCACATAAGACCATCAAATATTGCACATTTTGCACATTGATTTTGCTGTTTTCGTATTCTCTCCTTTAGAAGATAGGCTTCCTCATGAAAGGAATTTTATGGGTTCTAGTAATGTCTTTATCCCAACACCTAGAACAGAGCCTGGTACAGAGTGAGTGCTCAATGAACGTTCGCTGAATATGAGCAAATTCCCAGCCCAAAACTGCCAAAAGAAATTAAAGTAATGATAGATGGATGGCATTTATTTTCATTCGCTTTGAATCCACTTGGATGAATACTAGTGTTATTTCTTTAGTATTAACAGGGATTTAAAAACAAAGGATCCAGATGGTCAGATATAATAATGAAAGGCATATAGAAATGTGTTTTGAATTTGTGCCAGTTTGGCAGCAACATCTGAGCAGCTCCCTCAGTCTGTATTCTTTACAAATTTTCTGTTATCTCCCTAAATAGTTTGTGGCTGCTCCTTAAGAAAAATGAAAGAAAAAGCAGTTTTCGAAATTTTAACGTGTGTGCAATGTGTTTGAGCTTACAGCAACTTGAACACTCATTCAATGAAGTCTGACCCAGCATTTCTCATTAATGTTTTCATTGATATGCATGTAAATTATCTCATTCTATTTAAAGGTCACAATCTTCAAAAGCCAATTCTAATAGTGTTACACGACAGCAATGGAAAGTCTGATACCTAAATTTGAAAATTTTCTTCTAAGTCATGACCTAAGGAAGATGTATAGATTGAGAACATCTCATTTATCAGAAATGTCTAATAATTTGGACAACATAGAATTTCAGGAGATATTTGAAATGCTTTATTAACAAGAAAATAAAGGGAATGGGTTAACCAGGAAAGGCACTGAAGAACAATTCTTCAATGAATTAGATACATTGAGTTAGCCAATTTTGAGCTATATGAAGTTTGGGTTTTACAACATTGTAAGCTGTGTGTAATGCCAGAAAATGTAAGAGAAGGGAGTTTTACTTTAAAAAACACGGTGAAAAAGCTCGAGAAAGTAATTTACATTGTCAGTTAAATTTCAGCAGTTAATAATATCTTGTAAAAATAATTTAAAAACAGAGGAATTTTTTCTTTTATTTATATATCTGCAATAGGCTTTTAATTTTAAAGTAAGATATCTATTTTTAAATAATTATGTTATCAAAGCAGTGACTTGCCAATGCTGCCTAATACAAAACAATTATAACAAAGTATCTAAGACATACAAAACCTGAACTTTTGATTTGGAAAGATGCAGCAAATTTTATAGTTTTCTGGACCAATAAAAAGGCAAATTAAGATAATAATAAAAAAGTCCATCTAAGCTCAAGATAGTGCTTCCTTTTACTTGTTTCATTTATTTTATTATTGTATTTCTTTTACACACTGTGTGCCCAAGGATATGTTAAGTGCTTTATACATCAATTTTTATTACATTTAGACAACAACCCTGAACAATTGATCTCCTACATCACTTTACATGGAGGAAATTAAAGCCTAGAGCTGTCAGAAAATAAAGCTAAGCTAAGTTTTTGCTTGCTGCGCATGTGAGAGCTAGAGCTGAGAAAGTTCAGAATGCCTTCCAGAGAGCTGGAAAAAGGAGGGCTGAGGAGGAAAATATTGCTTATTAAGAGGGACGCAAGACATTTGGGTTCATTTTTCCTTTTGGCCATTTTTCTGTTTTTCACTATTAAATCACAGGCACCTATTTCAATAAGGTTCTGTGTGGGTTGGGTAAGGCTCTGTAAAGAGCACATTTGGGATTTGGCATTCTTTTCTTTAAAACAGCAGATAAAGGCCTTGCCCCATATCACTCAGGTGGCAAGTAGAGGTATTGGAATTTGAAAGAAAGGGTTTTATTTTGAACTTCTTGTTTTGTTTTTGTTTGTGGGTGGTTTTGATTTTCTTATTCTACCAAGTTAAAAAGTTACCTTTGATTTCTTAATTTTACCAAGTTAAAATCTTGGCTAGAAGTAACTGTTTTAAAATATAGTCATATTCCACAAGGAGACCCAGGGAAAAACTTTGAGCAATTTCTAGTCCTTTGCTCCTTTTAGAAGTTCACTTTTTATGACCAGCTTTCTGAACAAAAATAATAAATGCATATGAAAACAGATACCGTAATATGCTTTGAGGTTTATTTTTCAGATGTTATTTGGAATGCTGAACATTTAAAATGATGATTCTTTAAACAAATATTGCTTATATTTGTTTAATTGCTTACAGTGCTTACTATGTGTCTGATATCACTCTGGTGCTTCAAAAATTATAAATCATTTACCTCCTAGGACAGCAAGAGGTAGTTACTGTTACTGACATTTTATAGATGAAGACATCGAGGTACCTAGAGTTTGAATAACTGTCCACGGTCACACAGGTACTGTTGGATCCAAGAGTTGATCCAGGTAGTCTGAGTCCAAAGACCATTCTCCTTGTCATCTGTCATGTTGTTAATCCAAATGTGACTAAAAAGACGTGGGGCACAGGAAGAAGTGCTACTGTAAATAACCTTGCTTCTAACCACAATGCCAAAGAAGATTTTCATCCCTAAAAACTTCCTGTAACTTTGCAAATAAAATCAACTCCTGGTTCCTAATGGGCCTTCATATATGTAGGGATTATCTGTCACTGTTGGTCACTCATCCAAGTGAGTGTGAATTACTTCTCTTTAATAGATCTTCTCTAAGGAACTCTGTTAGTAAACGTTGGTGCTCTTGCTCAAGGAAACTTTATTTGGATATAATTGCTTAAATAGTGGCCTCATTTTCATATTTTAAAATGTTGGCTGCATTCATTGTGGCAAATTGTTTTTGAAAGTACTTCTCCCACCTGGGGCTATTCTTTATATTTTTATATTACTCATAGTTTTTAGTTATATAATCCACTTTACTAGTAGAATTGACAATATTCTGTGGTGGTGGTGGTGATTTATTAAATATGAAAGAAAATGAAGTCTTTTTATTGCTACCAGTGTAAATGTCTGAAAGGGCTTTTGTGAGAACGTATAAGCAAAACAAAACTAAACCAAACCAAAAAAGTCAGACTAGGGTATAGGCAGAGTCTTGGAACTATTAATAAATGAAGAAAATTTTTTTGTTTTTGTTTTTATTGCTTGAGACTATATTAGGTATAAAAGCAAACATAGTACATGTACGTAATAGGCACATGACCTAATCCATAAAAATTTACTTTCTCTAATGGTGTTCCTGATTGTCATATTCCATTTTAGGTTTATCCCAAAAAACACAATAATAAATTGGTCGTTCTCTACCACATTGCCCCAATATTACTATAAAGAAAAGGCAGACTTTTTCTATTCCAAAATAACAGTTTAGGGAACTAATTTTATTCTCACCTGCCAGGAATTTGAACAAAATTAAGAACACCAGTCTGCCAAATTCATTTTTGTTCTATTTTTAGTTTCATCTCAGTACACTGAACTGGGCAAGAAAAAATTGCCTTTCAAGGGTTCTCTGTGAAACCTGTCCTCCCTTGCCCTCTCTCGATCTGCACAGATGTGGCTTTATTCCAGCTTCTTCTCTGTAGGTCTCCTAGTCCTTTCAAATGCCCTCCTGGATAGGACCCAAGAGTTCCACCGCCTTCTCTTCTACATGGTGTACATCTGTTTCCCAGAAAACACTCATGATTAGTTGCTCCTGCAAACACGGAGTTTTTGGCCAAATTCAAACCAGTACCATTTACTTGCCTTTGTCCCCAAAGTACCCACACACTTGTCCTCGATTTTGCAGGCAGGAGTCCAGTCCTGGCCCACTGCCTGCATCTGCTGGGAGAAACCAAGCTCTTTGTGTGGCTCCTGTGAAACACTCTCATTTAGTTTGAGGTTAGAAGGTGTCTTCTGTCACCATTCTCCCTAGTGGGTGAGGCCGCCTTCAAGGCCAGAACGGTTCTCTCCAGATAAATGTCTAATCGTTTGTAGTTCTGCAATGAATAAGAGAGTGTAAGATTCTTAAAACGTTTCTTTGGAAAGTTTGCATATGAAGTTTTGAAATGTTATATCAAGTGATCTGAGGGTTTAGTCAAAAAGTTGATGTTAACCTCTTTTTACAATTGTCACAACAGTAATCACCATTAATGACAAGCAAGGGAGATGGAAAATTCCCTTCTCTCTGGGTGCCTGCTTGTATGGGTATATATGATTCTGTGTTGGCTCTTTCATATTAATCGCCTGATTTTATCATCACAACAATTTTGTGGGAATGGGAATGTTATTCCCAATGTACAGAGGAGGAAACTAAGTTTCAAAGAGTAAATTCTTTAAGGTCATACAGACACTGTGGAAATAGAAATATCTGTGTGGCAAGCTCCTGTTCTTCTTGACACACCACCACAGATAAGACGTGTACATCCTGTCACCCATGTTTGCCTGGGGACTGCCTAACCTATTTCTCAAATAGGTATGGTCTTTCTGTAAACTTGGATATAAAAAATTATTTGAAGACATCTCTACTACTGATAATTTTCAATATAGCATAATATCTTAACATTTGACTGGATCTTAAAATATGTGGTTTCAATGTTTTTTTCAGACGATAGATTTTGAAGGTTTCAAACTATTCATGAAGACATTCCTAGAAGCAGAGCTTCCTGATGACTTCACTGCACATCTTTTCATGTCATTTAGCAACAAGTTTCCTCATTCTAGTCCAATGGTAAAAAATAAGCCTGCTCTCCTTTCTGGTGGTAAGTTTATTTACTTAAAAATTTATAACAGTAAAAATTTCAAAGGCTAATTGAATATCGAATTCTTATAAAACAGAAATGATGATTGTCTTAAAAATTGTCTCCGTTGCAGGATTTATACTTTCACACTTGTGTAAATAATTTTAAATGTCTCCAGTATAATAATAGCTAAACATTAGAGAAAATACAATTTACCATTATCTATCCCTTGTCTTGGAATTCTAATTTAGGTAATAATTTTTAAGAGATAGTCCCATCAAATTTAGATAACTACTGTTTTTAAATAACTAGATAAATATAGATAGCTGTATATTTGTAAGTGTATCACAAAGCAGTTACATCAAGAAATTATTAATATCTGTTGTGTTAATTACCAATATACTTTCATATCTTTGGATTTGTAAGTTCAGAACAGAGTTTTGATTTTTCTCTTAGACTTTAAATTTTTGTCACCATAAAGATGATTTGTTCTCTCATTATGGATAGCTTATTTAGAGATGTATAAATACATTAATACCTGTTGTATCAATCTCCTTCCAGTCAGGAAAAAAAATAATTTCACTATACTGCACAAAAGAGTACAAAATAGGAAATTGGTTAAATTGGTGTTGGAGGATTCAAAAAGCGAAAAGAGAACACTGAGGTAATGTAGATAGAACCATAGGAAGCATGTGCTGCCCCTAGGTTGGAGTAATCAAAACTCACAAGCCTGGAGGATGGACCTCTTGGAGCTGGGACATGGTTCTGAGGCAAGAGCCTTGCCTGGCAGCTCTAGCCCTTGGGCTTCTGGCTGGCTTCCTGCCTGGCTTTGATAGCTCAGGGATTCAAGGAAGGGCCTACAGCCCTGGAACTCAGACCTCTGATGAGGGTGCATCAGCATGGCCTGTGCCGGATTGTGTCTGGGGGACCTCATTTGTGCCTTTGTTGGTTTAGAAATAAGCTGGAAACTAAGCTTATTGCTACTGGAACCACATACTATGGGCTGAAATGCCGGAGAGTATCAATAGAAGAGAAGGCTGACTAACAGAACCGGCCTCTCCTCTTCCTCCTGCCTTCTCTTTCCCTCTGCTCCCTATGGACCCAACAGGAATCTGCCGGCAGCGGAAAAATGCCTACACAGCATTTCTCATTCTTTGACCTCTTCTGAACTCTTAGAAAACACTGAGGATCCGAAAGTGCTTTTGTTTATGTGGGTGATACCCATTGATATTTACCATATTAAAGCTGAAACAGTGTAAAAATAACAACAATAAACCAATTACATGTTAACCAAAATAACCTACTTTTATGAAAAATACTATTTTCAAAAAAATTAGCAAGAAGGATGGCATTGTTTTACAGCATTACAAATGTCTTTCATGCCTGGCTTTATTGAAGAAAGCTGGGTAATCATAACTGCTTTTGTGTTTCTGTTGCTGTATCATGTCACGGAGCCTCTTGAAAACTTTGCTATACACTTATAAGGGAATGAGAGAAAAAAAGGAAATAATATCTTATTAATATTATCATTATAAAAATAATTTTGACCTTACAAATCTCCTGCAGGGAGCTACGGCACCCCAGGAGAGACAGGTCTGGAAAGTCCTAGCCCTAACATCACAAAGCAGACTATCGAAGTGTTGGTAAAGGGATGAGAAGTTTAATAACCAACATTCTGATGAATAAAAATTTAAAAACATATAATTAAGAAATAGGTGGTTAAGCCCAAAACAAAACTTAGACAATCTGATTAAGAGCCCACAATATCAAGCCTTATTTAAATAGCCGCAGAATTGTGCTTTGCTCCCTCTTCTGTTGATGCTGTAACACATTTTTCTTAGAGCAATCACATGTTGGTACAAGCTTCTTTAAAACCAGTGTACACTTTCCACAGGATTACCCTCCAAGATATATGATGACTAATACGTTTATCATCATTTTTCTATTCTTATAACTATTTTTAATTCCTTAAATAATTCCTTTTCTATCATGGACCGAGAAGCCTCACCACACTCACTGTTTTTCTCTGAATGAGTTTCAATTCATCTGTCTTTAAAGTGGGGAATCAGGACTTAACAGCATTTTGGGCTAAACATTTTAAAATGAGGCAATTCCTTACTTGGATCTAGAAATTGAGACTTTCCTGTTCTTCGCTTCATGCTATAAATGCATTGCACATACCTTAGACTGAATAAAAGAACAAAGTTGTCCTTTATTTAATTTTACATGAAGTAATGCTGTCCTTGGCTTTTGAGAAACAAGAGGGAACATTTTTCAATAATGTTGTCTGTCTAAATAACTGTGTCAGACATGGAAGAAAGAGACCAATTCTAATAACTTAGGTAGCTTTGTAAGGAAATTAAATCCCAAACTTCCTTTTCTTCTAATAGCATATGTTGTGTAGTGAATAGAAGATGTTAGAATTACTAGGAGTAAAAATCAAATCAAGTTTCAAAATGGGAAAAAAAAAACAAGGAAGAACAGATTGTACTTCATTTGGGACAATCGCACAAAAGCTACTTGAAAGAAATACGGGCTGTGTAACCCTCCTGCAGCAATAAAAATTAAACTCTGATTCCTTTTCAAAGCTTGGACTATGCATTTTAGAAATAAGTGCATAGTGTCCTTTCCAGGACTATTTCTAACCCCATATTCTTTTCAGTCCTACCTTTGAGAGTTTTTTTCCCCCCTGAGGAAGGAGGAACAATAGACAACAATAACATTTTTAAGGGCTGAGGTAGCCTTTACTCAGAACTAAAAAATAGTTTTCTATTTTTAGAAACTTGCTTTGCAAAAATCTGTTATCTAATGTATGATAAGATGTATTTGCGGCTGAAAAATCACAAGTTTCTTTTGAACAGAGAGGTGCTATGATCTTCATCTATTCCCTGTTAGAGTTAGTTCACCATATTTTATTACTGTAATACCAGCAGAAGTATGATAGCTATTCTTTCTTCCACATACCATCCGAAAAATAAGGGCTTCCTGATGAAAGCAAAACCAAAAAGGGAAAAATCTTATTCTCATTAATGATTGATAGTCAAATATAGGAGAAACGATAAAAGTAAAATATTTAGTTTACACGGAATAAAAATGTAAAAAAGTAACTATACGTAGGTATAAAGGTTGCGTGTGATTGAATGTGTGCGTGTGTACAGCTGGCTTTTGTTTAACTTGCAATACCTAATGATCCATCTGATATTTCATGAAATGTATGACTTACTTTTGTGAAATACTTTGTTGCAATATTAAGTCATGCCTCTTATTTAAAATAAGGTTACCTGTATTGTTCCCCATATGGACTTTTGATTTTTGAATATATCCTGAAAGCAATTATCTTTTCAGCTTTCTCATACTTCTGCCTCATTGTAAATGCCAGGTCTCTAGTCTCTCGCCTCTGCCAGTTCAGTGACCACCTTCCCATCCTACTTTCACCCCTTTACAGTTCATCCCTTGAACTACTCTCTTTAAAGACTTTTTCAAACAGTTGGAATCTTTGTATTTCTGCAATTGTCTTACAAACCCTCAACTCTGAATTGATATTACAATCTCATTTTTCAGTTTCTACAACTTGAACACTGAGCATAGTGAGAGAGAAATTGCATAAATATGCAGATTTCTGCCATTATAAATTTCTAATACCCAGTATTTACATGACTTTAATGCTTCTTCAGCTTTGTTAAAATTATTTATTATTGACACTTTCTCCTAGATCAGTTACGTTAAACTTTTCAAATCTCTTTTTTAAGTGTATTCAAATCTTTCAGTCTCAACACGTGCCATTTTTTTCACATCATATAAAAAATAGGCACTTTCAGATGTAAAATGCCTCAATTATTCCCCACACAACCCAGAACTATTTCTGCAGCACAAAAAGAATATATATTTACTGTATTCCAGATGGAGATTTTCTTTCGGATGTCCCATAAGATAGCAAACTGTGTCTGAAAGTTAACTATCTTCTCTCTTGGTGAATGACATTCAAGAATCTATCCATTTCCCAATAATAAAATATTAGACTCTTCTCATCCACCGCTGCCTCACGCCTCATATTTAGTTAATCACAACGTGCCCTCTATTCCTCATCATAACCACTTCTTCCCAAACATTTTGCCAGTGTCATGGTTTGATTCATAATTGTGTCACAGACTAGCAGTTAGCATGGCGCCCCGCTGGGCCCAGGCTTCCCAGCTCCAAAATGTTCTTTTAAACAGAAACCTCAAATAAGACTCCTGGGTTTCTAAGTTTCAGCCATTCACTCACTATCAACTAATGTAGTGTGTTTTGTTTTTTTTTCAAGTGTTTTTTTCAAGCAAACTTAAGTCCTTGATATATAAAGCTGATTAAAGCTGAGTTGCTTTGATGAAGGAAGTGAGTGCAGGAGAGAGAGAGAGAGATGAGCACGTGCAGTCCTGGTCATCCTCACCTTTTGAGACACCCCCTCCTGAAGTGACCGTAATGGGACTCCAGGGACTGAGCAATACAGATAAGAAGATGGTGAAGTCTTGAGTTCCACAGCCTGAAGCACAGTTCCTTGAAGGTTATAGATCTGCCTGCAGCCCTATTCTCACTGTCTCTCTGCCCTATGCACCTCATACCTTTTTCATATCCAATTATTTGCTGTGACTGAAACCTGCTCCGCTTACTCAGGACCCTGTACTTTCTTGTATGATGTTTCCTCTGCCCTTATCTCCACAGCAAAACCCAACTCCTCCCGGCTAAAGCTTCACTGTAATTAAAAGGCACACGCTGCGTTCCACAGCAGCACAGGAATTCAATGACGAGTAAGATGGCATACCTAGAGAGTGCAATTGGGAAGCAATGTTGGCGTGCTTGTAGAAGACACACCATCTGCCTTTTGTGGCATCCCTGTCCCTTCCTCGCCCCCACCCATGCCAGCTTCACACAGACAAAGCACTCTGGGAATTAAATGTCTTCAGCCAAATTATCTTTCTTTTTGTATAGGACAATAATTAATAGCAATTGTTAGTTTCTCAAAGAATATAGAAATTAAAAGAATGTAATATAATTCAGACACTCATTTATTCCTGTTGGGCTCCACAATGTCCAAAATGTTGAATTTATGATAGAAAATGTCTCGTATTTAGCTGCACGTCAGTGTAGAAGTTTTTCTTCTTTTTTCTTATTAATTGTTTTGTAAGACAGAAAGAGAAGTTTTCCCAAGCACCCTTTAAGTTAAATCATGTACTAATAGTTAATTGGTTCGTTTTGCCATTTAGTTATTCATTTTATTCATTTATTAATTCATGCATCCAATCATCCATTTATTTAAACAGATTAAATGCCAGGGATACCTCAGGAAAACTGAGGATCCTTTAAAGTCAAGCAGGAAGGCGGACAATTTTGTGATCAATTATAATAAAATAAATTTTGTGATCCACTTGTGAGCTGACTAGGTAGAGAACACATTGAAGTGCTTACAGGTGCCCTTGTAAGACTGGAAGAATTGGGGGGTGGGGTGTACCATTACAGGAGTCATCCAGGGTAAGTCAGAGTTATCCAGGTGAACAGGGCAGGTACTGGTGGGAAAGGGTGGGAAAGGAGATCCAAGAAGAAAAAGCAACATACATATTTTTATTCAAATATACAAAACATGTCCTATACAAGGGTAGCGTGTGAACTGTAAGACACTCAGTATTCATTCATTCAAAATTGACCACTTACAGTTGTCACTTAATGTTCAAGCTGTTGGGGGATACATCAGTGAGCAAAACAAAACCCCTCTCCAACAGTCATTTACATTCTAGCAGGAGAGACAGACAATGAAATACGTGTAGCATGTCCGATGGCAACCAGTACTGTTGGCAAGAGTGAATATGAAAGGAGGATGGAAAGTGCAGGTTGAGGCTGAGGATGACCAGAGTGTGGGCTTCTCATGACTCACTTAAATTGGGATAAAGGGTATAACAAGGTCATTCCTGTGGGTCCCAGAGCATCATGATCTTGTAAGTATTGGTCATGGTTTGGAGGTGGGCTGGTGGGAGAGGGCATGGTAGGATCCAAGTCCCGAGGATCTTACTAGGTTGGAGGAAAGCAGCCTTATTAGGGAGGGCTGAGAGGTCTGGGTGTCCGCCTTGACTCTGGTTGGGCTGGCGCAGATGCAGTGACTGGAGAACAGCATGAGAGGAGGAGAGAGAGGTAGCCAAGGCCAAGTGGGGACGAGTTTTGTCTGTCATGCTGAATTATGAATTTTATGCAGAAGAAATCAGAGAGCCATTACAAGATTTTAAGCCAGCAAATAATCATATTGCCATTGATGTGGAAGTTATGATGAAGGGGGATGAGGCTGAAGGTATAAAATGGTCCAGAAGATATTTTAAGGTTAAGAATAATAGCAACTATCTCTGAAACAATTAACAAAGCTTATCTTTGGTCACTAACCCTCCTATTGCTCATTCCATGGGGCAGTCATTTGTGCTGTGAAGCTACACGTCAATAAGCTATAATGTCAACCGTAGGATTTAGCCCATTTTATGTTTTCTGTGCAACAAATGAGTTCCACCGTAAGTACTTATTTTAGGTAGAAAAGGAGAAACAATTCTTTTTTGGCCTTAATGAAGTTAATCAATTAAGAACAGAAAATTGTACAATGAAAATTAGGTACTTTAACCTTTGGACAAATGTTCTTTTGCCAAATGACCTTACTGAATGTTCTTGCCAGAAGACACACTTCATTAATTGTGCTGAAAAGAAACTATTATTCTTATCAGGACTGTCTTGAGGATATTAAAAATATGTGTATATGTATGCATATATATATATATATTTTTTTTTTTTGCTGTGTGGTAGCATAAGAGCTCTTTTGTGTGTATTAAGCTACTTCAGTTTCCGCAATGCCAACACGAGTAGATAGGGTCTCAAAAAACACAAACTGAGAAGACTACAATGCTCACATGACTATGAGATAGGGAAATTCCTGGCATATAGTGGGCATTTAAAATATACTGGTATATTTATTAATGTTGATATATTTAGTACTATTGATGTAATAAGCTTACATACTTGCATACAAATGCTCTAGAAACAAAGATAAAAGAATTTTATTCATTAGCCAATTAACATTTATTTATATTAACCATTATATTTCTTTTTTCTCTCTCTCTTCTTCTCTTTCTCTTTTTTTAGGCAGGGTCTTACTCTGTTTCTCAGGCTAGAGTATAGTGGCACGATCATAGCTCACTGCAATCTCAAACTCCTGGGCTCAAGTGATCCTCCTGCCTCAGTCCCCTGAGTAGCTAGGACTAGAGGCCTGTACCATCATGCCCAGCTAATTTTTCTAATTTTGTAGAGATATGGTCATGCTTTTGCTTAGACTGGTCTTGAACACCTGGCCTCAGGTGATCCTCCTGCCTCCCAAACTGCTAGGATTACAGGGTGTAAGCCACTACACCTGGTCCATTACATTTCTTATACCTCGATGGTACCAAATTTATATGTATAATCATTATTATTAATAGTAGTAATAATTCAGAAATTATTTTATAATTTATAATAAATATTTATCCCTTAATCCCTTCTCTGCAACCAGAGAAAACTTACAACTTTGGGGTATGGTTTGTGATGAAATTATTATCAGTAGATAAAGAGTTCTTCCCAAGTCTCTCCTTTAATTATTAAATGGTTTGGAGTATATTGGACTTGACTATACATGTTTCTTTATTCTTCCACCTGAATAGTCTAAGTAAAATTTAGTTTTCAAATGCTTTACCTTTACTTCATTATAAGATATATTTACCCAGAATAAAGAGATTTTTGTATTTCCATTTATATCTCAATAATTGCACATTAAATCATAGTATTATCTTAAGATTTTTGCTCTGTTATGTTCAAGATTATTTATTTGAAGTTTGTGACAGTCTAGTAAAAGCAAATAAGAGATTTAGTGCCCTGCCAAGGCCCAAATCAATCATAACATCTCATTTGAGATATGCTGTAAACTGCCTAGCAACGGCTAGAAAATATGCAGTGATGTTGAACACTTGCTTTGGTCCCCTAGAGAATGAAAGTTCTATAGTAATGAGACTTTTTTTGTTGGATTATTCAGTGTTCTATCCTCAGTACCTGGGATTTGGTTTTACATGACTAATATTAAAGGCCCTGGGTATTTATTTAGGTTTATGTTTATAAAGGACAAGCTAGTTATATATCTATTAAAAACACAGATAAGCAATAAGAAAAATCATTGATAATTCATTTCGCTATAAGCAATTATTGGTAAAGATCTGGTAAATATGTGATATGTATATGTATGTTTACATGTGAAAACACATAGACACATTCACTCACAAACATGTATTCATATTATAATGGGTGGCTTAAGACATGGGCCAAATGGAAGATGAAAGTTTAAAGCTCTCAGCCATGGCTAGGATTTCCAATTTCCTTCTAAAGGTTTATGAACTAATCAATGTATCTATTCTTAAGACTCCTGAAAATCAAACTCTTAAAGTGAAGATCATTTATTGAGAGGCAAGAGACAGATTCCTCTAATATTTTTTCCTCTCTCTAACCTCATGAAATTCTGTTTAATGTATAAAACTCCCATTCAGTTGCCTATTGAATTGTATCTGTGCTATTCATTTTTACCTCTGTTTTCTTGAATGTAAAATAGGGATAATAAGTGTATCTATCTCACTAGATATCATGAGACTCAAAAGCATAATGTATATAAATCACTTAAAATAGTATTGGGTATGTTATGAATGTTTAATAAATTTGTGTTTACTATTATTCATGAAACAGAGTATTTTTCAGTGTTTTAATTTGCATACATAGCATAAGGGCAAATCCAACCTACTATTTTTTTTTCTCTCTAAGATGTTACACATTCTGAAAGGTAGAGTTAAATTGAAGGACATCATTGGAATTTCTTTTCAATGTGGCAAGTATGGCCAGTTTGGGATGGTGGCCTCTTTAATATGTGATGGTATAATTCTTTTTGTCCCATACTTAGATGTATTCAAGTGACTGAAAGTTATTTAATCAACTTTGAATTATCTACGTACAGACAATACGTAGCCCACATGGTCCAATATAGTGGCCACTAGCTACCCGTAGCTATTTAAATTTAAATTCATTAAAAATTAAATAAAAGATGATTTCAGTTCTCTGGTTACCAGCCATGTTACATCTGGTCAATAGCCACATGTATATTAACAGTCCTTATATAGAACATGTTTGTCATTGCAGAAAGTTTTATTGGACAGCACTAGTGTAGACAGATCTTGGTTTTACTGCTTTTGAAAACAGCCCAAAGTTTGGAATTGGATGACCCATCTTCCACTGTTTATTCCCTTGATTCACTACTTTCTACTTTCTCTTCTCTAAAATAGAATTACAGGGTCATATGAGACTACTGTATAAAAGTTTTGTTTGCACACAGCGAGAGGAGTTATTATTATTATTATTATTTTTAGAGACTGAGTCTCGCTCTGTCACCCAGGCTGGAGTGCAATGGCATGATCATATCTCATTGCAACCTCAAACTCCTGGGCTCAAGCAATCCTCCTGCCTCAGCCTCCTGAGTAGCTGGGGCTACAGACACATGTCCTCATGCCTGGCTAATTTTTTTTATTTTTTGTAGAGATGGGGACTTGCTATGTTCCCCAGGCTGGTCTCCAACTCCTGGTCCCAAGTGTTCCTCCAGCCTCAGCCTCCCTGATTGCTAGGATTACCCATGTGAGCCTCTGTCCCCAGCCCAGAGAAGTTACTAGTATTGTCCCTTCACAGAGTTTGCTGTGCTCCTAGAACATTACCTCCAAAGACCTGCACTTCCAGTCCTTGTTCTTATAATCACTTGTTTGGGGTTTTTTGGCAATGCCCAAGCAGATAAAAATCAAAGTATGTTCTCAGGGGAATTTGCTTGACCCCAGTCTCATGTCAGGGATTATATCCCACTGTCTTTTCTCACTTTATGAGGAATCACTATCTATTTTATATTTGTTATTGACTTATAATGCAATCTACTTCATTTTGCTGCCAGTTTGCATAAGCATAAATAAGAAAAATAATTATAATACTATCTCAAGACAAGCATGTTTGCAAAGTTAAGTGTAAAAATCATACAATGTGTAATAATACTAACATCAATTGTTTTTACTCTTGATTATGCCTGTTAGTATGGATATTGGATGTATAATTATACTGTGTGATAAATAAGCGTAGTAAGTTTCTGTAAATTGAATCAGTTTTAAAGAAAAGCTAAATTGCCAAATTGTTTTATCACCTTATAAGTTTAGAAATGTAATTCGTGTTATTAGTTTTGAATATTTCAGTTTAAAAAACAATAGAGATGATGTTATCATTTTCATTATCTGAAATGCAAGTGTTTGAAAATAAAACAAACTGGAGCAGAGACACTAATGTAATATGGACTCAAAAGTTACTTGCTAATAATTGAACTTGGAGACTGGAATTAAAAATATCTATTAAAACAAAACTTTTTAGATTATTGTTTCACGAAGTAGAATATCTAGATTGTAGTACAATGGAAATCATGTGCTTGAAGAATATAATAACAGTAGGTAATATTCAAGTTGACTAATGCTAACTATTTTTGTAATTAAAGCTTTGAAGAAAAGAATGCTTATAAATATATGTATGTGTGTATGTACATGTATGTATATATCTATATATATCCTGAAATAATCTTAAACAGAGAAAAATGTTCACTAAATAAGTTAATAATAAATAGTTTTATTACTGATACTACTAATATACTTTACAATGCTTATTTTTCACTTTATGTTGTACTTTGTTGTAATATACATGTATACATATATACTTATATATGTGTGTGTATACATTTGCTTTACTTTTGTGATGAAATATTTAAAGTAACATATCATTGGGCAAGTGAGAGAACCTGCAAATTAGGTTATCAATCAATCACATGATCTTTAGTGCTAAATATCGGCCACTTGAGGAAAAAGAAACCACCTTTTGTTTTGCCTAGCTTCATATTCCTTTTTCAATTCCTTTTTCAACCATCTCGTTGAGGAGCTGTGGTCCCGAAACCAGGCTTGCAAGTTCTTGTTTGCCATCTGTGTTGCCTCCTGAGCTTCTGAATAACCACTAGTGCAACTATATAAAAGGAAAAGGACTTTGCTTCAGGGCAATAAACCGTAGCAGAGAGAAATATGTAATAGGAAAAACCTCCACCCAGATTTAGGAAAAGGAAAAAAAAAAAAGTCTAAGGGATAAAAGATAGAATAGGGTGTAAAAATAACCTCTATGAAGATGATTGAGGCCCAGGGCCTGCTTTCAGAAGACTAAATGAAAATATGAAGAAACATTTTCACCACAAAAGAAAACGTGGGCTGATCTAGGTTTGGTAAGGGGGTAGGAGCAGGAACCAACCTGTGGACATTTTCATCAAACACCTCAAAATTTAATAAAGTTGGGGAATGGATAAATAAACTTCAGGACATTCAGACAGTGGAATGTTTTTCAGTGCTAAAAAGAAGTGAGCTATCAAGCCATGAAAAGACAACATGAAAGAATCTTAAATGCATATTAGTAAGTGAAAGAAACCAATCTGAAAAGGTTACACGTGTATGATTCCAGCTGTGTGACATCGTGGAAAAGGCAAAACTAGAGAGAATGAAAAGCTCAGAGGTTGTCAGAGATTGAGGAGGTTGAACAGGCGGAGCAGAGGGTTTTTAGGGAGTAAAACTGTACAATACCATAACAGTGGATACACGTCATTATACATTTGTCCAAACTTATAGCATGTACAACACAAAGAATAAACCCTAAGTAGACTATGGAGTCTGGATGATAATGATGTCCAATGTCCAAAACATGTCAAAATATGTCACTGTAGGTTCATCAGTTGTAGCAAATGTGCCGCTCTGGTGGAGGGTGTTGACAGTGGGGAAGAATATGCGTGGGGGCCATAACTATAAATAGAAGTAGAATTAATGTGAAGCATAGACCTACATGTGAAGTAAGACATGGGTACAGAAAATGAAGGAAGCCTATAAAGTAGTGTTTTTGAAATCCTTATACTTTCCTCTCAATTTTCTATGAACCTAAAACTTCTCTAAAAAAGCAAAGCCTTAAAAAAATTAAGTCCAGTTCTATGATTTTTTTATCAAGTAATTGTGAAAAAAAGGTCTTTGACATTTTATCTCTCTGATGCACTCTGTAAATCATTTCAAAAACTATGTATTTTAGCTCTCAAATTTTGCTGCAATTAGAGGTGAGGAAGAGTTGATTAGTCCTTCAACATATAGATTGGATATATGCCAATACTTCTTTTTTAAAAGATGTATGTTCTTTTAAATGTAAAACTTTGACACAATTAAATGCATGATACAGCTTTCAGTTATTAATATGTCATGAATGGAAAATGGGAAATATTTACTGATTTTTTAAAACAAAAAAGAATTTTAGTACAGTAATATGTTCCTTCAAAAATGGAGGCTATACGTAAATTTATATATAAATATGCCCATGCTTAATTTATATATTACATACAGGAAAGGCAAACAGAAAATTATGCGGTCCTTACATTCTCCAGTTGTTTGTATTCAGTGTAATGAAAACTGATAATTAAATACCATGGGCCTTAGTTTTGTTAAGTGCAAACAAATTATCATGCCATGTTCTAAGTAAGTGAAAATGTATAATATGTTTGGCTTTCTTTCAAATAAATGTCACAGCATGCTCTTTTCTTTCTTTTATGTTTTGTTCTGAGTTTTTGTATAAAAAAGTTAAATCAAGCTGATTAAATTGTTTCAGTACCACAGGGGGAGAGCTGGGAAGAGAGGATTAGCTCATCAGGCAGGATGAGTTAGGTCAGAGCTAATCCAACCATAACTCAAGTGCTGTGTTCTCCAATTCTGGAAGTTATGGTCATGTCAAGGGTCAGTGCCAAAATGTCTTTTTTGTAAATTGGAACTGCTTATTCCTGCAGCTGGCTAAGTTTTCGTTGGCTAGTTGCAATTATTCGAGGCACATTTTTTTTTTTTTTTTAAAACTCAGGCTCGTCTTCAATTCTCTGCCTTCTTTGGTTTGTAAAAATAACTATTAGTTTGTATTATATATACATTGATGTTTCTGTTAAGAGGAAAATCTGTTTACAATATATGTCTCTGTTGCTAACTTTATAAACGAGTAGAATGAATGTGAAACGTGAAGATATAGTTGAAGTAAGTAAGACTTAGTAAAAAGAAAAATGAAAGAAGGACATAAAGCAGTGTTTTTCAAACTGTGGCTTTTGATCCATGGGTGGCTAGTAAATCCAATGTGGAGGGTCTTTGACAAAATTTTAAGGATCAAATACAATAGGATAAGAGTAGGTTAACATAGAAAAGAAGATATTTGGGTAGTTATGAAACCCGCTAATGGTGTGTGTGTGTGTGTGTGTGTGTGTGTGTGTGTATGCAGGGTTAAGATGTAAATTATTTTTCTTGCTTTTTTAAGAATTATTGTCCTTGAATTAAAATAGTCTTTATACTGCCAGTGTAAAATAAAGTATGAACTTGTCTTGCTAGCTCTGAAACTATGGAGAATTAATCTCTGTAAGACTTTTTCTTATCTGTAAAATGTTAATAATACAATCTACCTCACAGGGTTAATTTAAGGATTAAGTACGATCATATGTGTTAAAGACCCTACCGGGGTTTTGGCCACATATTAGAAAATCAATAAATAGTTCCCCTTATCAGTGGTAGCATTGCCAATGATAAAACTAACTGGTTTCACAATAAATTTCACAATAAATTCAATTATATGCGTGGGAATCTTGAGATATTGGGATGAGATAATAGGTATTCAATCAAAATTATAAATCAAAGAAAATAGACTAGGGCAAGAGATGTGCAATTATGTAAATCTGTGCTGAGGAACCACATTAAACCGAGACTAGTCATATGTTCTTACCTCTCTAATTAAATGTCCATTGTGTTTATCCAGAATGTTGTTTATGTTCTCTCTACTTTACTCAAGGGCAGATTTCTTGATGGCAAAAAAGGATTTCTTATTCATGGCCCTGGCAAATATTTGATAGAAATACATGTTTTTATGATTTAATAATTATTTATTATTAAGATAGAAATCATATTGTGACAAACTCACATTTCTTCAGTTTTTCATGAAAGGTTAATTTTTAATATTTTCCCTGCTGATTTATAGCTGTCACCGTCTAAAGCAGAGAAAAGTGGAATAGAAGAGTGGTTCCTCGTGCATTCAGATCAGTCTAGTAACTCACCCTGGGCGATAGGATCCTGACCCCAGCACCTTCCAGTGGCAGGCAGAGCAGTGTCCAGGGCCCTGGATCACAACAAACTCTCCATTATTTTCAACAGTCATAGAATATGTCTAACTCTGCTATACTGAAGTTCCTGAGAATTTTTTTATTCTATGCTTAAGAAATATATATCTTCCTATATGGTCTATGTGTTATCTCTCTGTTTTCTTCATTAGTTTTTTGTTTGAGAACACTATGAATATTTAAAACACTACGATTTTTTTTCCCAGGTCTGAGAATGAATAAAGGTGCCGTCACTCCTCCCCGCACATCTCCTGCAAACACGTGTTCCCCAGAAGTGATCCACTTGAAGGACATTGTCTGTTACCTGTCTCTCCTTGAAAGAGGAAGACCCGAGGATAAGCTTGAGTGTATGTGTTTCTTAATTATTTTACTTATCAGAGTCAGGGGCAGGAGAAGGGATGGATAATGATGAACTTAATATTGCATCTACTACAGTTGTGTTATTTTTGGATAAAGTGACCCTACTTAACAATAAAAAAATTTCTTCTACTGAGGATCAGACAATTAAAAGGTATTAAGATCTCCCCATTTCAGGTTCTTATTTATTAATTTCCATTTATTACCAGTTATTTCTTGAATATGTTTGTCATATGACTTTTTGAAAAAATATTCCTCAGTTCTTTTGAATTGACAAGCTTTTGGAAAGTATTCTTTAAGTTGTTTTTAAAAAATTATTTACGTCTAGCGTGTGAAGAAGTCTTCTCATAAGCAAGCAAGGAAGTTCCCTGTAAACTGGCAATCTGCACCCCTTTTCCCTTGGAAATCTTTTCATACTTTAGCACGAACATTCTCGTTGGCAGGGACAAATGATTTCTCAAATGCAAAACTACTTATGAGATTTGAATCTGGATATTATAAATAATTAAATGATAATTTTGTTTGTTTTAGAATGTGGCAGATACAGAGAATTTTTGTGCAGTTCAAAGTAAATAAGTACTCCATGTGATAAAATATGGTGGCAGAGCTCTCTCTGGTGGCCAACTTTACTCATTGCAACTCAAGAAAATATTTTTCAAGCATTTACACTAAACCTGACCACTTGATAATCTACTTTATTTCCAAAGCCCTTTCTACATTTAATGCTGACAGCTTATTCAATAATCTGATTAACTTAATTATATTGTATATTATTAAAAATGAATGAAAAATTCTTACTACTAGAATGATAGTGGAGATAATGTCCCAACTTTAATATTTTTAAAGCAAACATAAAATGCTGTGATGGCTCAGAATTATAATTAAGGAGCATTTTTAGTCAAATGTAATAATAATTTATTGGTAACATTTCTCCTACTAGTAAAGGATTTGCCGTAATATGATTATTAAAGAGTCACACCTGCTTAAGTTATGAATAAACCATATGAACATCATTCTTTAAATATATATTTATTATTCAGAAATGTTGAATATTTGCATTCAATATTTATTTTGTATTCCGAAGGACCTACAGAAATTTCTCCCATTCTAAAGAAAATATTGACATTCAGTGAACCTCTGTTGAAGTGGGAGCCAGAAAGAAAGTTTGCTCAGGTGTTATTAGGACCATGTTTGGGGATGATTATAAAAATATAAAGAAAAACATTGTTTCCACATCTGAGAATGAATAAAGGTGCCATCATTCCTCCGCAAAATGGTGTTTGATGTGGCAGATTAATTATTTCTAGGTCAACTGGAATTATATTGCTTTTAAGGTGGAATTTCTAAGAAGCATACTTTTGAGTTTTCAGTGCGAGTCCTTGAACCCACTTAGACTTTGCCCACAAGTGTGGGCAGAGTGTTAACTTGCATACCACTCCAAGACACTTGATGAATCAAGTCAAACTGACCTGCCGTTTACTTTTCTTCAGTGTTATCAACCCCCTTCCCTCTGTTCTTTTTTTGACTTTCCCCGCTCTTTTTCAAGCTTACACAAGATTTAGTTGCATTTTCCTTTTTGCTTAGCCATTTCTTCAGGCGCTTATAGGCAGACTTGTTGTGGCCTGGTGGTTTTACTATGATTTTCCCCAATTCTTCAAAGTAAAGGATGCTCTAGGGCTCTTCTCTAACTACCCTCCAATTTAGTGGTCCTTACCCTGGCTATACATCAAAACCATCAGAAGTTTGTTTTTCTTTTTTTTTTCTTTTTCTTTTTGAATGCCAAAGCCTGGCCCTTTCCCATATCAATTAAATCAAATCCATTCCCCCTCGCCCGCTTTCTTAGCAATTTACCATGTATTTTTTACCCTTCTACAACTGCACGTTTACAAATTTCTAACATTTATGTATTCTTTTACAGTTAGTGTTTTTTTTTAATTTCTCAGTAGGACTTTAAAAAGTATTTAATGGTGGTTAGTTTACTATATACTTAGTTCAAAAGGGTTATAACTTGTTAAGCAATATAAAACATGAGGATGAAAAGAAGAAAAAGCACTTACAATGAACACAGAAATAGATGTGATCAAGCACCTAAAATTAGCTTTTTCAGGTGAATGTTAAATTTGGGCTAGTGAATCCAGGTAGCTAAGAGGAGAGGAATACATACACGCTGGTCTAGGTCAGATGTTTTCAAACTTTGTCACACATCAGAATTGCCTGCAGGGCTTGTGAACACACAGTTTGCTGAGACCCATCTCGACTCTATCTGATTCAGCAGCCCTGAGGGGAGACCCGTGAATGTGCATTTCTAACATGTTTTCAGGTGATGCTGGTGCTGTTGGTCCAGAGACCACATTTTGTGAAGCACTAGCCTGTGCAATTCTTTCTGTTCAGTAAAAACACATACACAGCGTTGGTATTTCATTAGATTCTTTTACTAAGATAAAATAATTACATTGCCATCAATGTTGATAAGAGTTATACTTCCCCCCCAAAATAATACTTTATAAATCTATTTAGTACTTCCCATCACTTTCTATCTCCTCACCTATCTTTTCAGCCAGGTGTTTACACAATGATCATTATAAGCTGATCCCATGGAGAAGAAACTAACAAACAAATGTTCCTGAATTTTCCACCGATTACAGTAAGTCCTCACTTGATGGTGTCAATGGGTTCTTGGAAACTGTGACTTAAAGGGAAACGATGTATAACAAAACCAGTTCTTTTTTTCTTCATCAACATTCTAACAAAATGACATGGAAGGGAAAGAACATTATTTGAGGATCTGCTGTATGCTGTCTTGCTTAAAGTCACAGTTTCCAAGAACTCTCAAAAATGTTAAGTGAGAACTTAATCTATAAGCCATTTCTTCAAATTTGATTTCCTTAACCCAAACCTAATTCCTCTCGAGAGGACCTTGGCTGCCCTGAGGCTATATCAGGTAGAAGGTGTTTCTTACCCTGCTTCCATGTACCCTGGGATGCTTCCATGTGCCCTGGAATGCGTGCTCGTGCTTTTACATGGGCATATGCACGTGTGTTTTAGAGTTTGGGGGGATTTCATTTTTCTCTCTCCTTGTTGCTATCAGTTACCAACCATCCCAGTGGATGGATGAGGACATGGTATCAGGGCTGATTTGATTTCATGACCTTAAACCCACCACAGTACTCCATGGAGAGTCATTCATTCTCTCTTTTAGTCTCCTTCTTTCTTCAAATTCTGTGACTTCACCTCCATTTTTTCACAGCTCCTCACTTCTGTTGCAATACCCCAAGCCTTGTAACTTCCAAGAATAAGAACTTCTTAATCTAAAATTTTAAGCTCTAGAATTTCACTTTGACCACAGCCTATATTCACTTAACTTCTCACTCTCTTAATGTAAATATAACATACATAGTACTTAAGAACATTGACTCTAGATTTATACCGACTGAGTGCAAAGCCTAGGTTGATATTTAACTGTCTCAGTGATCTGGGTACATTTGAAAAAAACCTCTTCAGGACTCAGTTTCCTCAACAGTAGAATTGGGATTATAAAATAGTGGCTATCTCATAGGATAGATATGAGAATTAGACGAACTAATATTTGATCACATAAATTCATTCACATTTAATAGTTGACATAAATTTTTTTAAGTGAAATAAATAAAAGTAAGTCAAAAAGTCTTTACCCTTGGCCACTTTACTTCCTCCTGAATTTTCCTGTTGAATTTTGGCTGCCCATGCATTCAAATTTAAACTGATCCATAATCCGTGGTATATGACATCAATTATTTTTTCATACTTAGTTTCAGGCATCCAATTTATTTACACATATACTGAGTAGCAAATTTTAGTGAAATAAAAATATAATTCTATGGATTATAGATCTACTCAAAACCTCGGCTGGCCTTCAGTGTCCAGTGTTTCTCTCAACTTCTGTTTTCTAGATAAAAGTTAATCCAGATGCTTTATTTTTTCAAACACCTACCTATTTTCATCTCACTCATATAGTGTGAATTCTTGTAACTTCCTCCCATCTTAACTAAAACCTTGTCAACTACTATACTAATTTTTTCCTGTTTCTCTTCTAATTCAGAGTGAAATAGGGTCTATTTAATGGTTCTGGTATCATAATACATACAATTTAAATTCTTAGCATCAATAAACTAATCTAGCTCCACAGTTAGACCCCAGCCTACTTTGCCAGTCTCCCATCGGGCTATGACCTGCACACACCTGCACAAATTGTGTCCCACTCACAGGGGGCAGCTTTTCAATCGTCAGACAAACCCTGAACTTTTCTACCTTCCTGCTTTTGCTTATAATGTGCGTTTGCTGGAGTTATTTCTTCCCAGTGTATAATTGACGCAGGGTCTACACTTGGCCTTTCCTATAGGAAAAGGCCAAGAGTCCTCTTGGCATCTCCTAATCAGATTTACTTTACTCTCCTTCATACCCCTGCACTCGGTGTAACTGCCCATCCTATAACCTAGTACCTGTGTGTGTGGTTTATACACAGATGCTTAATAAATAATAGCTAAATGAAACTGTGTTAAAGTCAATGGGTGCCTGAGAAGATAAAAAATAGTATGAATTACTTAACACATCAAATATTAGATTTATTTATACTACGATGTTAAAATGCTTGGTATTTCTATTTAGATTAGTGTCTCTCAAGTTACTAATGACTTAAAATAATTTTTAAATTATCTTACATTGTTTGAAAATGTATCACTGAAGAGACGTCAATAGGAAAATATTCAGAAAGTGGATAGTGGACATGCAGATAATGAAGAGTAACCTGTACGCTAAAGTAACTGCTAGGTATGGTATTAACTTGGAATCACTGACATTTAACATTGAAGTTAAGTTCATGTAGTCAACCTATCTCTAGTTTATCAATAAAAAAAAAAAAAAGGAAAGCCCAGAAAGGGTAGTTATTTATCAGTCTACTAGTTTATCTAGCTGTGACTAAAGCCTATGATTTCTGACTTACTGTGTAGAGCTCTTTTTATTTTGAAAGGCTGTCTTTTGTTGTTTTATTTGTTTTTTCTCTTGTGGAAAAAAGGAGAAAGTATTACTCCATTACAATGGATGTCAGACACTCTAAGCAACTAATTTTTTTTACCTCTGCTTTTAAAGTTTATTAAGTAGGCAATGAAATCCATAAAACAGTAAATAATCGTGAATTAAAGAAATTCTAGTTTAAATGCTTTTTAAAATATATACTTTCTAGAGTTTAGTAACAAATTCTATGTTCGTATTTTCATATTAATAGCATATTCTGGCAAATGCACAAACACCACAGTATGCAGAGTAGGATATTCAATGGGAAAATAGATAGACAGAAACTTGAAAATCTTTTGGAAAAGAAAAAAATTTAGGTATAAAGAATTGCCCTTATCTTGCATAATATGCCTTTGCTCTGATCTTTTAACTAAATACATGTGTGGGCACATAATTGTTTCTATATAAAGTGAAATTACATGAGCATAAAAATAGAAAAAAAGTGGGTTAAAAACTAGCTTGTAACTTTCTAACAAGTACCTATATTTGGAAGGTAAAATGTTGACAAAATGATTTTAACCCTGGGCTTATTTTACTTTTGAACCTAAACATCTATATGCTTATGTTGGTTTTAAAATAAGATCTATTTGTTCAATTATTCACTTGACCTTGGGACTTGACTTTTAAATATTAAATAAATATTAAGAAGAAATTATCTAATTATAAAATTTAAAGATTAAATATTAACTGTATCATTATTCATAAATATAGTTTTAAAAGGTAAAAGTTTTATAGGCATACCAGGCCAATCCATTTTTATTTTCAATGGAAAATAAAAACAATTTCCTTGTTTTTTTTCACTTGATTACTTTTCTCTAGTTCTATAACTAATCAGTTCTCAAAAGTTCCACCATAAATTCTGGTTCAGAAGCATGTGTTCTTTTGTTCTTGAATCTTTTCATTGATAATCACTTTGCCCCCTTAATTTACTTTTTCTATCTTTCTGGAACTAATATTTATTATTATTTGGATGTTGAACCTCCAAAACAGAACTTTGAATTATTACTTTTTCTTTTTTTTTTTCCTATTTCTCACTTTCTTTTCTTTTCTCTTTTGTCTTTCATTCCACATTTAGAATATTTTTCGCACATTGTGAAGAATTTTTTCTTACTTTTTCTATCTTACTTTAAACTTCATAGAGAATCCATTTTGTTCCCAGCTTGATCTTTTCATGTTCCTAGTTTTATTTCACGGACTGAAATTTTACTTTGGCTTATAATGTTCCTCCCCTTCTCTGCTTTGTTAATTTTTTTCACTTTACTTTTTTTGAAAGGATTTGTTGATTGTGTTGATGACCAAAAGTCATCAGGCAAATCCAAGAGGAAGGGAAGTGGCCAAGGGTCAAGAATTTTTAACTTACTTTTATTTATTCCACTTAAAAAACATGCAAACTAATAAATGTGAAGGAATTTATGTGAGCAAATGTTAGTTTAATTCTCATAAAAAATAAAATCTGTTAAATATATAGAAAAAAATTAAAATGACCCCCACCTCAAACCATATAACCAAAATTCAATTCCAGAATTACTGTTTCTAGGAGATACAAAAGGATATAATTTTCAAGACACTGGTGAAGGCTAAGATTTTTATATTGAACATGAAAATTACACATACAGAAATTGTGTAAAGACAAAGTTTGATGGATTAGTCTTTTATTAAAATTACGATCTTTGGTTCATCAAAAGATTATACTAACAGAGGGAAAAGTCAAAACATGGAGGGGGAGGGTGTATTTGCAGCACATAACCCCAAAAGGGCCTAAATACAAAACATATGCAGAACTTCTTTGAATTGATAAAAAGTGAACAAGCTGGGTGTGGTGGCTCATTCCTGTAATCCTAGCACTGTTGGAAGGGTGAGGCAGGAGGATTGCTTGAGGTCAGGAGTTTGAGATCAGTTTGAGCAAGAACAAGACCCCATCTCTACAATAATAGAAAAATTAGCGAGCATGGTGTTGCGACTTGTAGTCCCAGCTACTTGGGAGGCTGAGGCAGGAGGATTGCTTGAGCCCAGGAATTTGAGGTTGTTCTGAGCTAGGCTGATGCCATGGCACTCTAGCCCTGGCAACAGAAGGAGACTCTGTCTTAAAAAATAAATAAATAAACAACAAAGAGCAAACAATTCTACGGAAAATTGGGCAAGAGACTCTAATAGTCACTTCACAAAAGAGGATATTTAATTAGCCAATAAACATAAAATTAAAATTAGTTCAATTTCACTAGTAATCAGGGGAAGTCAAATTAGAACCTCAGTGACATACCACCATACCTCTACCAGCATTGCTTAAATTAGACAAAGGGCAATACTCAACATTGATGAGGAAGTGGAGCTACTTAAACTCTCCTAGACTGCTGTTGAGGGACAAGTTAGGTAAAACCACTTTTGATATCTGCTTGGCAACATATGCTATGGCCCAGACTTCCTCCTATTGGTCTGTAACCAACTGGCAAATTTTCACGCAAGCATAAAAGCTATCTAAGAAGGGTTACAGCAGTATTGTTTGAAATAGCCCAAGCATTACTAGAAATAGCAAACTAGAGACAGCTAAAACATCCATCCAGTTTAGAATGAATAAATTGTGATATTTTTATATATTGAAATACTATGCTGAGAAGACAATGAATGTGCTAATGCTATTCATAAAAATACAGATGAAGATCACAAAGGATGTTGAGTAAATGCTAAATTCAAAAGAAGGCATATAGAAGTCAAGATGGTGGGTATCTTTGGGCAGGGGAGAAGATTTCCTGAAAAAAGAGGGTGAAAGGGGTTCTGTTTTGTTAGTAATATTCTATTCTTTCACTTAGAGAAAATAGTCACATTGCTGTGTTCATTTTGATAATTTATTGAACAGTACATTTCTCTTTATGTGTAATATTTCAATAATAAATTCACTTTTCAAACCAATGTTAAGTACACAGTATCATTGAGAGAGTTAGAGAAACAAGTTTCCTTTTAGCCCTTTGTTTATAATAAAGTTGGTTATTATTTTTAAGTGATATTGGGGAGCACACAAAATCCCTGGGAGAAGCAGAGAACAAGTATTAGGGGCTATCTCTCTCGAAAAAAATGACTAAATTAAGTGCTGGATTGGGCTGGGGATAGGTTTTTGTAAGTCTTTTCTGTGTTCCTGGTAGTTAGTTAATCCTTTCTCTGAGTGGTCAGTTAATTCTTGCCACTTACAAAGATATTTTTGCCATTTGCTGCTATGCTAGAAACTCCTGAAATGCTTAGTACCCACACTGTGGTAGATTATTGGGTATATGAGAAGGAGCAATCACCATAGTTTGCAAATAAACATAGTTAAGTCTTTTACTGACTTAATATTATCTCCCTTAATTCAATAGGTAGACTTTTTTATTACATCTTAATATCTTTAATGTTTTTTTGCATCTTGTAATAAATAGAACATCATAGTTAAATTGGTAACTTATTTTTCTTTTTAGTGATAAAAAGACAAATTTTGCAACTTATGATGATATCTTAGAATTAGTGAAACACATTAACTATTAAATACAAAAATAATAGTTACAGATATACATTCAAGGACATTGCATAATTATGCATCCTAGTTATCAACGTCTTTATTAATATTATAGACCTCAGATATCAAGATTCTCCAGGAAATTACACAAACCCTCACTTCCACTCTTCTATTTTTACAGCTGTGCCATTCTTCTCTGTTCTTCTCAAAATGACACCTGGCAGCCTCTTCCACAGCCTCCTAGGGGTGTGTGAATTATACAAGGGAGCCCTCAGGCCCGTCAGGGACCTCTGTCATCTGCTTTCCTGAGCCCACTAACAGAGAGCCAACATTCTCCTCTTCCTTACTTGATTAGTTCAAAGATCAGATACCCTATGAAGCTCCACCTCAGATTTAAACAAATAAGCCATTATAGCCATGATTATAATGAGTTTTTCTGTGTTAGCATCCTCCATCAGAAAGAATCCCCTGTTTTGCACTCCTCCTTCCTCTCCCATATGGCGTGAGAATCAGTCATAACAATGGCTTATATTTGTAATGTGATCTACGGCTTTTGATATGGATTTGTATATCACCTCACTTAACCTTCACAGGAAATGTGTGTCTTATGGTAGGCTGGTTATTCTGCTCTCACAGATAAGGAAACAGTGCTGGACTAAGCTCACATAGTAATGGATGGTGGATTCCAAATTATAATTGATTTCTAACATTCCAAATCAGTTGTTTTTCCTTATTCACTCTGCCTTTTAATATGCAGACCAGGAATATTTCAACTTCTTCTTGTCTTTTATTTTTGAGTTTACATTTAATGATCTTGTAATAAAGAGTTTCAACAAACAATAGCACTTTTTAGTGTTTTCTAGATAACTCAATTTGATAGACTTTATATCTGATATTCAGTGTACTTATTAATTCCTTTTCAATTTAGCTTGAAAAATAATTCCACAAATTATTTGCTTGGAGCAGGGGAGGAATTCAGTATTTGTTTTCAACAGAACTTAACATTTAAAGACTATGTTTTAAACTAACATTGATCTTACTTGCCTATAATCTTTTTTTCAACACCTCTTTTATTCTAGTTATGTTTCGCCTTTATGACACGGATGGGAATGGCTTCCTGGACAGCTCGGTAATTTTTTTCTTCAAATTTTCTGTGAAAATTTCAAAGAGTTTTTTTTTTCTCTGAAAAATGCAATGAATAAATTTGTAGCTATTACCACAGAAGGCACACTTAATATCATTTACATACACTCACACAGCATTTTTATCTTTTGACTTTTTGAAAGAGGGTATTCTGAGGAAACTGTTGGGATTATGATTGCTCTATTGAATAGTATTGCTACAAAAACATAACTTTTTCCACCTGCACTGAACTTAGATAAAAAAAGAAAGACTCCAACCTTTTCTGAATAACACATAAGATAAAGTTGAGACTATTGACCTAGAAAGAAGGAAAAACTATGACTGAGATACGACACTAAAGAAGATATTGAGAATACAAGTAGCACAAAAAGGAACTATAAAGTCAATTTAATTATCTCATTATTTTCCCACTTTAAAAAAGTATTCTTATACATGCTGTTGAAATATATTTATAGATTGCTTTGACAAACTTCCCTTTTTAAAATATATCATCCAATTTTATATGCAGATTACACTCTATAGTTTTAGTCATAAAAACAACAAAAGAAAAATACCATTTCTGATTAACTGAAAGCAATAATTGATTGTTTATTTTATTTGTAATATACTGAAATCATTGCTAGCTCTCAGAGGAGTACAAAGTAAATTCTTAGTTCTAGTGCATAAATCAACACATCATATAAAAGTCCATTTTAAGTTCCATCTAATAATCTATTTTATATTTGTTGGTAACATGTTTTGCATATTATTTAATATATTATTATCTGTTCTATCAAGAACAGATAAGAATATTAATAAAAGAGTGTCATATTCTAGAAATTTCAAAGTACACAGTTGCATTTAAAAAATGAATGTTTTGATATACTAAATAATGACTGAAATAAACATTATGTCTGTTAATGAGTGAGTTTCTCTTATCATCTGATGGACCTTCCTATGGCAGAACTCAAATAGACTTTTATGACCAATGTAATGAGGTTGGGGACGTGTAGATGTAACATTGAGTAGGATAATGGTATATTAGCTTCTCCAGAGAGAGATAAAAATATATAATTCCTACTGTAGGAAATGACCTCTGAATTGATCCTGTGATTGTGGGGTTTCTTATATTTAAGTCTCAGTAATTTTTCAAATTATTTTTAAGTGCCTACTAGTCTTCAGTTTCTCATTCAGAAATACCAAGCTACATAATAAGTTTGCTCATTTATTTTCTGGTGCCATTTCACAGCTAGACATTTAGATTTCTTCTAGATATTTCCATATGCTTATGGTAGCACTCATGACTACACTAATGCAAATTATATTTTAATTCAGATTTGTTTTATTTAATGTTTCTTTTAAATTAAATTACAAGAATATTTCTTTATTAGGCTTTTAGTCATGAATTGGCAGCTGATTTGAAAATTCAGTCAAATGCTTTTTTTGGTCTCTGGCCATTTTTTTGTTAACATGTATGGTAGATTACTAGCAATAATTATAACTATATACAAAATATTAAATAATGAGCTGGGATAAGTAGATTTGTTTATGGATAAACTAGTCATTTTTTGTAATTAAAGATCTAGATTTAATTTCTAGAGTTATCTCCATTGCCCCAGTAGTTTTTCTTCAATGTCAGATTTCAAACTGTACCTTCTGAAGTCATTTGTCTTGGTACCTTAAAGATGTAGCAGTTCACTCATTTTGGGGCAAAACAGAAAGAAAATTGATAATTTGGAAAACAGCCATTATGTTTAATAGTAATAGTTAAGGTTTATTGATTATTTACAATATGCCAAACAAGATAAATGCATTTTAGATAATAACATGTTTAATCTTTACAATAACTCTTTGAACTAGGATAGTTTGAATATCCATTTTACTGATGAGGAAACTGAGTCTTAGAGAGGTTAAATGACTTATCTAATGTCATATGCCTACATAATAGTCCACCAAAAATAGTTTCTATTCTTAAAATACATCCACAAACTTTAACTCTTCCTAATCATTAAGATATACATAAGCAATAGAACAGATGTACAATTAGTAAAGTGCATACACACATGCACACTATTTTAGCATATAATTCCAAGGGATTTGTGTTTTAAAATTTACTAATCAGTAATAAATACATTTATATTTGTATTGTTTCTGGGACAATCTGTCTTACATAAAGAACATATTTGTAATTATATTTTTCTTAGAGAAAGAGATGAGAGCTTTCATTAGTTTCTTAGAAGGACCCATGGCCTCCTAAAAGTCAACCTCTTTTATCATATTTTCTTCTCCATTCCATGAACATTGACAACATAGATCAGAGATTTTAGTAGAATAATTTTTTATTAATATGTCCTTTAAGCTTTATTTTTTATACTTCTTATATTTTAAATTATTCCATAAAACACCACTTTTAAAATTATGTCATGCCCACATTTAAAATTACAGTCATTTTACAAAGCCGTGTTTAATCTTTTCTGGAGCTAGATAGGGAAAATTAAAATATTGAATAAATAGGTATAAAGAATGTTTTAGTTTACTTAGCTAAACCATATGTATTAACTAGCAGTTCTTCAAAGAGCTGATATTTGAGCAGAATAATGTGAAGATTCAAACTAAAATTCTATCCTCTCTCAAAATAAACTCTGCATGTATTTAGCCTTCAAAGCTTGACCTTGAACGTTTTTCTAGCAGAGCAAATTATCCAGTAAATGACTAGAGCGGTCAATGTATGTTCTCAGCGTATCAAAATAAAAATAAACCTCTCAGCTGTCCTCAGATGCTTCCTTCCACAGTTCCACATCTGTTTTCAAGCCAAAAGGTCAGGATATTCAGTGACTGAGATGTCACATCATGTGAAAAAATATATTTATATGCGCGTGTTTTTTTCAGATAATTTTTCCAGTAGAAGAAAATCTTTCTTGGTAGAATTGCGCCCTCTCCTGGTGAAGATTTCTAGACAAAGTACAAAATGAATTTATACTCAGGCTCCTCTTTTCTGTATAGCTAGTCAGACCTTTGTGGGTATTTGTATGTGTGTGCGTGCGTGCATGTGTATGTATATAATCTTACATATGTATAGGATTATATAAAATCAGTCATACAACTGATTTAATTTTTGAGCTATGTGTGGAACAAAACAATTCCTCTCAGTCAAAGATTAAGAACTTACTAAGGTCTTGTACTCTATTCTCTCTTCCCTTCCCCCAGGAGCTAGAAAACATCATCAGTCAGATGATGCATGTTGCAGAGTACCTTGAATGGGATGTCACTGAACTTAATCCAGTAGGTATATGAATGATTTAACTTTATTGACTAAGTTCTGGAAGACTTTTTTTATTTTTGTCTTTTCTGGAACCCTAATATATATGTCATTTTATTTGTCAATATGTCATTTTATTTTGGTTTTTGATAACTCTAAGCCACTATTTCTAATCAGAAGTCAAACTAGATTCTGAATAAGATAATAAGGTATATGTGGTATTCTGAAGCTCTTAGAAGTAACTTTTGCTTTCTTCTTCCTGGAAATTATTAATAATTTGAAAGGTGGTCTTACATACATGTGGATAAACAGAAGCTGCTGATAGACATTGCCAAGATCGTGTCATGCCATAAAAGAAGATGATGATAGTTCTCTATACACAATGCATTCTGTTATCTTGTGTGTATGTGCTATGCAATGCTTACAACTCTCTGAGGTACGCTGTTTTTTCCTTTTGCAGATGTGTAAACTGAGACCTGAATATGTTAAAATTACTTGCCCAAAGCTCTTCAGCTAGTTAAAGGTCAAGCCACAAACTTTTAACCAAATTTTTTAAAGAAACAATATCTATCAATGCTTATAAGACCATAAAGACTTATTGTTTCAAATAGATTAATATCAAAATTCCAACATTATTCAAATATATATTAAAACATATCTGATTAGAAACTTTGACTTTGGCCACAAGTAATATTTTGAGGAGAGTTGATAAGAACTATCGATTTTAGTTTATTTTGAAACCTACTACGTTTAGTAAAGTGTACATGAATAAAGCAAATACAAATCAATTTTGTTTAAGCAGTTTGCATTTTATATGAACTCTAGAAGCCTATTTTTTAAACCACTGTTCACACGTATGCAGTAAACAGCATGAATAATGCCATGATTATGTGATACAATAACTGATAGCATTTCCCTGTCTTTGTAAACTAAAGCCAACAAAGCACAAGTCATGTACGAAGGAGGGCAGCATTCTAATTGGGACTGGAATATTTCCAGTTTTAACTCAACTGGTTTTTTCTTAATGTGGAATTCCACATGCTCTGCTCATAGTGAGTGGTAGGTATCATTAACAGGTTGCAGTTGTATATGAAATAATAAACTAGATGGTGACATGTATTTAATTTACTGCTTGATTCACCTTAGCACTATTTTCACTGAAATCTGGAGGATTTCTTACCAGTTCTATTGTCCTTTTTGATAATGTTAATCTAAAACAGTTTTCTCTTATCCTAATCACCTTTCTACCTGGGGAAATTATTCATCTACCAATCAGGCCTGCTTGTTCTCACTGGGGGAAAGGGGAGTGATTTTTTCCTATCAGGTTTCAAAACAAAAATGGGCACTAGCTCTTCTTCACAAAAATTATTTTTGCTGTGTGTATGTGGGGGGGGGTGTAGATTTGAGAAGAGGGAGCTCAGAAAGCTCTGAGGAGGGGGACGGTTGGTGGCTGACAGCAGCTCAGATAAATACTTACTGTATTTGCCAAATGCAAAATACCATAATAAACATATTATATACTATAATAAACTATAGCAGTTCTTGGCATGTATGTTACGAATAAGTCCGCCACTGTTTTGAGCAGTTGAAACAGTAGAAAAGCAAGATAAAAGTCCGGCCTTGTGCATTGTGTCTGCTGTCGTGGAAACTGCCTTGTCTCGCCGAATGTTTCAACAACTCTCCTCATTGCAAACAAATGTACACATTGCAGGTTCCTGTAGGTTTGCATGTATGAATAAAGAAAAGTGAAGTTGACTCTAGTTAGTAGGCAAGACTGAGATGTCCTTGGATAAAATTTTTATTAAATTAACACAGGCTGTAACATTAGATTTATTATGCACAAAAAAATGAGAGTATCAGCCATCTGAACCAAACGCCCCATGTTTAACTTCTCTTCTCATTTATCCATTTCTACTAGTTCCTCACATAGTCTCAAGAGGCAGTGCATTTTAACCAGATCTTATGCCATGTTACCAGATTCTAAATAATTTCTCCTATCTTTTATTTTGAGAATAATGAAATAATCATTTCAGCATCACTTTTATTCCAAAAAGTTTCTTCTTCCCAGTATCTGTAGATCAGTGTGTTGCTATGAAGGAAAATAATCTGATTTTCAAATATGGTACTTCCTGAGGAAAGACATCAAGTAACCAAGCATAGGAATGTTTAGGCAAATAATACTTCTACCAACAAATTAAATATTTCCTTTATTGCACCTTTTTACATCTTTTTTCTAATGCTCTCTGTGTATCTTTTGCTAAATCAATTAAAATTTCCACGTTATGTAAACATGGTGAGTTCCTTCTTCAGTGGAATTCTTACCATGTTTGTCATCTTGGTGCCATAAGATGAGAAGTACTTTGCCTTCTCAATAGCCAAGCTTCTTGTATTTGGAACTGATCAATAATTTCTGTTAATAATAACACAAACAGCTCTACATGGCGCTTACTATATATAGTGCATATATAATGCCAGAGCTCTTCTATTTATAATACATTAACTCATTTAATCCTAACAATGTGCCCCTTTGAAGTGAGTACTGCTATTGTCACCATACCACAGAGAGGTAAATGTACTACAAACAGTACTGGGGAGAACATTTGAAACATTATGTGCAAGTCATCTTTAGAAATGAAGTCTAATCAAATATGATTTGATCCTTTAACTTCTTAGCTCTATTAAGTTCTGATAGGCAATTAAAAGCAACTTAATTCCCTTGCACCTTACTACTTAGCAAATAATTATTTGAGCTCTTTGCCATGAAGTTAATTTGTTCAGACATTTTTTGGCATATATATGAACCTAAAAAATAATCTAGAGAAAGTAATTAAAGACCACTTTCACCCTTCCATTAAAGATGCCTTCTTGTTTTAGCTGCACTGTTCATTGAAAAAAGTATTAAAACGTTAAGCACTTATTTCTAAAAGGTGGTCTGTTTAAGTAGCCAGGTTTTAGTAATTATTACAAAGTCACTGTTTCCTCAGTAATAGGATTAATGTTGTACTAAATTACAAGACATTTATCCCAATTTAGCTGTTAGTCACAATTTGTTCTAACCAAATCAATGTAATGATTTGTTGTATCAAATGAAATTTATTTTATTGATTCATTGCAAATTTTTTCTCATCTTCTCTGCTCCAGATCCTCCATGAAATGATGGAGGAAATTGACTATGATCATGACGGAACAGTGTCTCTGGAGGAATGGATTCAAGGAGGAATGACAACAATTCCACTTCTTGTGCTCCTGGGCTTGGAAAACGTAAGCATTTACACAGAGGAGGGTGACCTGGTGGCAAATCAGTGGGGTTCTCTATTACACATCTTGATTATAAATTGATCTGGCTATTTTCTGCCATTAAGTATGTAGTTAGTACCTGGGACTTTCAGTAAGTATGGTGCCGTAAAATTTAACAATAACTCTTTGTGATGTGATGCTCACCACAAACATATTGATTCATTTTAGGTATTACTTTAGGCTTCAAAATACATTTTTTCTCTTTTGTTTTCCACCACTTAAAATGAAATCCAGTTTTTAAAAGAAGTTATAGACCTTCTCATATCAAAAGCAAAACCCTCTGCAATATTATCTTATTCTGTGGTTCATGTAATGCTGCATCCCATTCAGTATTCCCCCTCCCTATGAAGATAATCTATTTTATTGATAACCAACACTTGGAGAAAGCAGTTTTCTATCTGAAGTGCTTGAGAGGAGATTATACATATATATGTATATATTTTTAAAAAACGTAAGTTTTTCTTCCATATCAGCTGATCAGCCAGGCTCTCATTCTAAGCATGTCAAAAATTCTCTTGTATGAGAGCCTCCACTTGCAATTAAATATTGGTTTAGGAAATAAAATAGATTGACCTAAGATCAGAATGTGATATAACAATGACTTTGCAGCGAAATCTTGATGAGTTAGCCTTGAAGTGAATTTCAACAATGGTAAAAATCTGACAAAATCAGTAGTTTATACTCGATTTTGAATTTCAGTTTAATAGTTGAACAAGACTTAACTATAATATGTATATAGTAATATGTATACCTACATTCGAAAAACACTAGGGATGGAAATCATTATGGTACATATATTATTTAAAATTATGAGATGCAGTAACAGAGTATCCACTACCTTGCTGCTGACTCTGAAACTTTTCATACTCCTTGTTATCAGCAAAGACGATTTTTACAATTTTTGCAATTCAAGACTATACCATGGTTATTTAAGACACAAAATATTTAAAGGTCAGTTCTCAAGACGTCTTGCTGTCTATGAAACATGCGAATGTATAAAAAATATGTTTGTGTATATGGGTTTAGGAATATACATAGGTTTAGGAATAAATAAATGGGCTTCAGAACTTTAGCATTTGTTTCTTTTTTACCTGGACCTTCTGATCTTTTTACTCTACATTTACTCTTACTTTTCATGAGGCCTATGGCATTTTAGACATGGTCAGAGGAAGGAAAATTTGAAAAAAAACATGTTAATAGGTGATAGAAGAGGAAATTACCTTTGAAATAATTTATCAAAACAAAAGGTAATAAATATGGATATTATTGTTCATAAATACGTATTTCTACACTTTAAAAATTAATGAAACAGTATTTCTTTGTACCTGATGTTTTTATACTACACATGTAGATTAGATATACATAATTTAGTATCGTTTTATAATGCCTTGTAATATGTCTCTACATTAGAAGTATGCATTTAATTGTTCATGTATCTTATGACAAAAGCACTATGAAAATCATGCTACTGGGAGAAAACAAAAAGAAAACCAATAAAATGCTAACTTCTTAAGGTTTAATGTAAACACTATACTGAAAAATAGTTGTCAGATGACTCTAGTCAGGAAGTTCCAGTAATAATGGTTCCCAGAAAGATAATATAAAAATTTTAATGGTAAAATTTGTGTATTCTAAGTATTTATGGAAATTCTTGTATGAAAGAAGAAGGGAAGATGCAAGAATAATTAAGTAAACTGCTTGGTATGGGAGGTGGGACAGAAAAGTACAGAAAGGAAGAGTTAGTCACCTACATTTTAAATATCACAGAAAGTTTTTGAAATGATGTTTTTCTTTGGAAACTATTGTTTAGAAATTCTTTCAAATTTAATTTACAAATTTAGGTATTTGTGAAGTTGTAAAAATAACATGGGTAATGTAGTCTACAAATTTATATGAATCTAGCCCAATGTATTTTAAACAAATATAATACCTCATTAGTTTCTAGTGTAGCAGTAAGTTTATTTCAATTGGATGACAATTCTTTGCTTTTAATGTCCACTCTATTTGTTATATGTAATTTACTTTATAATTATATTTGTAAACTTATATTTTACGTAAAAACATAGTAAAAAAGAATTTTTTGGAGCTAACTAGGAGAAATCAAATTTAAGGTTTTATAATAATAATCAGAGCTATGTTCCAGCGTTGTGTTACCAGTGGTTGCCACTAGATGGCAGAGCTACATTATTTTAACATGAAGAAGGCACCTTAAATATTAAGAGACCGGATTTTTTTCTCCCTGGGAAGAACAACTCTGAAAGAACAAATTTTCCTTTTTTTTCACTTTTGTCTAAAAGAATAAGCCAACCTTATTTTAAATTGTCTTAAAAAATATACAAGCCATGTAATCGTGTGTAATGATCCCAAAATAGAGCATCTATTTTTTAGAAACAGCTCTTTTTAATTCTAAAGCATGGCAATTGTTTTAAAAAGCAGGAGTGACACCAAGACAACTGAGTGATGAGAGCCTTTTTAGTAATTGAGATTTATTTCCTATCTGTAGGCAGTTAATGTGTTACATTATTACCTGTAGAGAATTTGATCCATGGTGCCATTCCCCTCCCCTTTACTTATTAAATTGGAAATCTAGATACTGTAGCTTGAAGTTGGCTTAAGCTTTATTGCAAAGCTTGTCTTGTTATGTTGTCCTATATATTCTTGTCTGTTGTCAATTATGAGCTTGGGGAGTAGATTCTAATTGATAATGCATGTTAAATACCACAGTGTATTTGAAAGTGACTGTAGTGTCCTAGCCAAATTACACAGATCAGAATGTCGTCCTTGGAGAGTAAACCTCACTTCTAATGTAAGGCACAGCGGTTATAATGTCATTGTAGTTTATTGTTCTCCATGAACAGCGGCTAAAAAGCTGCTTTATTTTAAAGGATATCTGTTTTAGTACGAAAATCAGAAATGTAATTTATTAGGAATCAAATTCTATACCAAATGCTAGAGAGCAGGAGTTATTTCTTTTACAAGAGGCTCTTCAAACTCTATAATACCCAAGATGAATTGATGAGATATGGCACAGAGTCTTGGTGTCTCCTACATCTGAAGGAAAATTGAGAATTTGGATGGCTTTGTTATTCTGATAATCACAATAAAAAATTATACATGAGACTTATTCAGTCTTCCTTCAGCATTCATCTCATTGAACAATTGTTTTTCATAAACATCTTGTTCAATGTATCTTTTTGTTGTTAAATAACTGTATTAGCAATAGACTCTGTTACAATGATTAGAAACTGTGTAAAGGGACAAATATTAAATAATTTAGGCTTTGGGACCGTAAGGTCTTTGTTACAACTGCTCAGCTCTGCTCTTATGGCAAAAAAGCAATCACAGATATGTAAATGAACCAGCAAAGCTATGTTCCAATAAAACTTTATTTACAAAACAGGTTGCTGGCCAGATTTGACCCAGTGTCATAGTTTGCCAACCGCTGATCTATTCTGTCATATTACAAACAGAGTTTTAATTTATTTTTAATCATTCAGGAGAAATGAATCTGATACCTTTTACTTAGTATAATCAGGCAACCACAGCAAGGCATGAAGACTAATAGAGAGATAGCAGAGGATCAGTGAACTTCATCAAATTGATCTTCACTGTGGCTCTATTATTGACTAACTAGGTCATTTTGTGCCAGATAGTTGCCCTCTCTGGAAAAATGAAAAGAAGTTAGTCAAGAACATGTCTTTTCTTTTTTAATACTCTTTCAGCTTAAACATTTCTTTTCCAAGACAAACACAATAATTAATAACACTTTGACTTCTGAAATCTATAATTTTTGATCATCGATGAATTTTTTAAGGAAAATTTCTAAATTCATATTATCGTTAAAATAGGAATACACATTTAAGCAGTAGCCTCACTTGAAAACAGGATACCTTAACTTCTTGGTTGTAGATTGTTGTGCCCACATCCAGCCTCTATGGGTTTTGAAATAATTTATATTTTGATATCACAATGTGTGCTCAAAGAATCCTGACCTTTAATCTCCATGTGTGATTTAAACTTTGCCTTTGATTGAGATGGTTTAGGATACATTTTTTTTGCCCTTTATCTATTAAATGAAATGTAGTGTGTTCTCTGATGAAATTTCTGAGTGATGGACAGTAGAAGATGATGTATTTTTAGTAGATTAAGTTATATTTAGGAAACTGATATTTTACACTCTAATTTTAAAAGTTAATTGGCCTGAGAGTTTTTGTTCTGCTTTCTATAAATTGCTCAATCTACAAAGGAGTTATGAGACTAAATAAATACAACACAACAATTCTTGAGATTCTAGATTAGGTAATTCAAGGAAAATGACTATGTAGTGTTATGTGGTGTTCAGTTTGCATTTCAGCCTCAGGAATGGCAGGGTCCCAGCCTGACCTCAGACAGTGTGGTCTGGAGACAAGCAGTTGATTGCAACTTCACCCAGAATTTTAAAACTTCTCTCTACATTCTTCTTGCCTGGACCTACTATAGTTAATTTTTTTGTCTAAAAGACCAGTTTCTTTCATATTGTAATTTTTTGGAGACCTTGAACAAAAATGTAAGGCAATTTAATGCTCATTATTTAATGAGTTGAAATTAATTTGCAACATTGGCTCGTCTATGTGTTATAAGTTAAGTCAGTTGAAATATGGCTTGATGTGGGGGTAGGAGCATTCGGGCTGGGGCATTAGTGAAATTTTTCTCCTTGAAGTCTTAAGAAAATAAGATATTTATAGAAATAAATATTTATAGATATTTATAGAAAATAAGATATTTATAGTAGCCCTCGACTTGAAGATTTAATGTGATCTTGGAAGTATTTAGGGAAAAACTAAAACTTTAGAAATCACTAGGATAATGAAATAGGTTTCAAAAGTTCCAAAGAGATTCTTCCCTTTGAAATATCCCTTTGACTTCCATGGAAGTTAGAGTTGAGGAAGAACGGAAAGCTCCTTCTCAGCATGGACTCGTCTAGGATTCATTAAGCATTTCTCTCTGTCATAAGCACAGAACTGAGCTGCTTCATTATAACGTACAGTGTTATGTCTGATAATGAAAAGAAAGAACATGTTTTTTATGAAATGAAGTCTAGTCAGCCTCCAAATATTCCTCTCAATTCTTTAGGCTGAAACGTTGGGATATTACACAACTCAACCCAATGATGATAATAATATTTGCTGTTTATATAACACCAGTCTTCTGAGGAGCTAAATTAGTTTCACAGGTATTGTATAATGAAACCTCACACCATGGCCTGGGAAAGGAAAGTAGGTACTTTCATTTCATTAGAAAGGAAGATAAGAAAAAAAGGTGAAATGGCTTATCCACGTTTTCACAGTAGGCCAGGAATCAAGTCTTCTGGATTCCCTATTTCTTTTTTAATAAAAAAAAATTAATTCTTGGCAATAAATATTTATTTGCAATAGAAGTACTAATAGGAATGTGCTCTACTGACTGTTAGAATATAAGGGACAGATTCTTCCCCTCCACCACTAAGTTTACCATCTAAATTAGACAAACAAGACAAGACATGAAAATACAAAGAGTTGAAGTATGATTTGCCCTGCTGAGAAGTAGTTGGCTCCTGGTTTCAATTTCTTCTCTTAAAGAAGTCACATACATATTTCATCCCTTGCATATTTTGGCAATGTATCCAGCTAAGAGCTATAAAGCTATTTAATTTGTGTTTTGGTAAAGCATTTTATGCCTGGGTAATGGATTTGTACGTCAGTTGCAGCCTGTAACATGGCTAAGTGTTCTGATTGACAGAACACCCACGTTCAGACTTGTTTATTTTTTGATAAGGAAAATGCCAGCTAACTTAGTCCATATGTGCTCTGTAAAGGATGAGGCTTATTCACATGTAATGGACAATCATTTAAAAATAAAATGACATGATTATAAGAACAGTAATGCATATGAAAATTAGATTTTCCCCTTTCTTCTTTTACTTAAAAATGTTTTTAAGCATTCAGCCATTACTTTCACAATTTATTAATTTATTTTTTTAAATTAACCCCATATTTAAACTTTCAGGGTGTTTTAATTTTACTTAAGAGAAGAAAAAGTTTAAAATATAGATTGTCTGGAAAATATAGCAAAGCATTCTATTCACATTGTGAATCAACTAGAAATCTAATGACTCACACAAAACAGAACAGGATTCAGAAATTACTACAGAGCCTATTTCTTAAGATTTGGAAGAAAATGGAAACAACTATGTCTTCTGAAATTTTCTCCGTGACTCCTTCTGTATAGCTACTTTTGTGGAGAGCTTTGTAGTCCCTTGTCAGAAAGGCAAATCTGAGCATTATCAAGAACTTGAAAGGGTCTGAGATTTACTCTACTTGCAAGTTAAGGTGTTAGCAGCTTGCCACGGTTTCGTGGATGCTGGCAGAGGACATGAAACTCTTGGGCCAGAAACAATGAACTTTATTATTCACAGCAAAGCAAGCAACAGGAGCTTCATATTTGAGCCAGTTCACCTTGCCCTCATGGGGATGATAGGGCATGACCCAAGCAATTGCTGTGCATAACATCAGAGCCTGGAACCCTTGGCTTAGGAAAACTAAATCTGTTATGTGCCATGACAAACCTGTTTAACCTTTGTTCAAAAGGGAAAGATTATCTTTATTACACTGGACCGTAAGTAAACCTCCCCTCTCCTCTATAGGTTGTTTGTTATTCAAATATCTTTGAAAAGAAAGCCTGGGGGGGGGGGGGAAAGATAGTGCTTCTTCTTGCAAAACATGAGAAATCCAAGAGATCCATGGAGAATTATCTCCCAGGAAGCATTTTCATTAATGTTTCATATTATGATGCAAATTTGACATTTCTGGTTCTAATGTAAGAATTAGTTACTATAGATTTCCTCTGGTAATACGAATCTAGTGGCTCATCTCTTGACTGGGAATAAGAAAAAGTGGTTAGGACTATTATAATTAATATTTTATTATCAAGAGAAACAAGATGATCTGGATATGTTTATATTGTCACCCTGCTACAGAATTAGTTTTAGTGCTCTAGCTCATAGTAGGTGCTCAAAAAAATATTAGGTAAATGTATTCTAAGATATAGGACAATTTGGCTTACCTCAAAAGTTATGACCTTTAATGGTTTCACTAGATTGCCAATAAATGTTGTCTGATATTAATCAGAGTTTAATACAATTTGTGGATGGTGTACGAAGAATATGTGTTAAAGGAGGAAATGATAGCAACAATAGTAATAGTATATAATAACTTCATTTGATATTTTGACCTTCTTGTAAGGGGTTCGAGAGATTCATAAGCATAAAATTATTTCATTTTATTTAATTAATTAATTAAGAAACAGAGTCTCATTCTGTCACCCAGGCTGGAATACAGTGGAACAATCATAGCCCACTGCAGCCTCAAACTTCTGTATTTAAGTAGTCCTCCAAAGTAGCTGGGACTACAGGCACACACCACCATGCCTGACTCATTTTTAAATTTTTACTTTTGTAGAGACAGGGTCTTGCTACGTTGCCCAGTCTGGATTAAAACTCCTGGCCTCAAGTGATCCCCCTGCCTCAGCCTCCCAAAGTGCTAGGATTACAGGCGTGAACCACCATGCCCTGCCCATTTTATCTTTATCTTAAAAAATGTAGATGTGATTAAATACACATTAGAAAAGTAGCTATTATGATATCATATAGAGTTTTACTTAGATGAGTAAAAAACAATTACAATATTTGGCTAAAGTGAAAATTAATCTAAATTCAAGGTTTTATTGTGACAAATAACTATAGTGATTATTATAAATAAATATAGTAATACAGTTTTAATGTTTTTACCATCTTTCTGTGAGAATAAAATCACTCATATTTTATAAAAGGAGGGTAAACAAACTGGTAACATAATCAGGTCCTTTAAAAGTTTTTTCTTAAAATTTATTATTTGAGACATATAACAATATATTAATATAAATTATAATACAGTATAAGAAATCCTCACACAAAGCCCTAAAATATCGTCAATAACTTTTATGTATTGCTTTTCCTACCCCATCCCATTCTTCCGTCTCTTTTCATGACCTAACCACTGTCTTGAATTTTGCATATTCCTACTACCAAGCAAGGGCTAACGAAGTCTTTGAAAGTTTTCATTTATCCGGCTCTCCCACTCAAGAGTAATTTCTCTCTATTCATGTACTTGTTTATAAAATTGAACTAAAGATAAAGTATTTAAAGGTGAGGTAGACACGTCCCTGTTCCTAGGGAGAGCTCAGTTTGGCAGGTCATTACGATGGTTTGGGGTATGCTGTCAAAGTGTTGATATTAGACAAGAATTTGTGAGTTGCTATAGCATCGGTGATTTGTTAGCACTATCTCATCCCGCTTGAGCACATGTGTTTTTCTAAAGACTCTGTGGTGATCTTGGAGAAAGTCAGAGATGAAATAACAGATTGTCTTCACATGCTTCAGTCCTGCTCTGAATTTTATTGGCACTTACATCTTCCACTGTTTATTTCATTAAGTGAAATCTGTTTCTCCTACGTCCTGTGCAGAATGTGAAGGATGACGGACAGCACGTGTGGCGACTCAAGCACTTTAACAAACCTGCCTACTGCAACCTGTGCCTGAACATGCTGATCGGCGTGGGGAAGCAGGGCCTTTGCTGTTCCTGTGAGTACGTTTGCTCTGCCTGGACGTCATTACCTTGAGTGAGAAAAGGCTGGTTTCATGGAATAGTCGTATTTGTAGGTGGAGACCTAAGAAGCGATCCAGACCATGGATCTGTACCTGTGATTTATGTTTTCCTGTGGTGTGATTTTTGAATGCTAAGATTACTCTAGTTCTACATTTCTTCAGTTTTGGGACACCCTCTTCTTGGAAAAAAAAAAGAAGGACATTTTCCAGTACTTTAGCCATTTTTTTTCACTGTAGTTTAATGTATTCATGATTCCCATTTCTTCTGGGATTATCTTGAATACTTCCACTAACTTCTCATATTTACATCTTACTTATGCTTGTCTGTTCCCCCTACTTTATTCACATTGGCTTCTTATAATGAGTCAATTCCTTCAGGTCTTTAAAAAAAATGCACATTAATTGATTAGAAATAGATTTCCTTTCAAATTAAGAAATCCCAAGGAACACAAACAAATTTTATACCTCAAGCATATTACTTTGAATACTATCATAAAGAAAATCTTCATATGTGGTTAATAGATATTGGAATTCAAAGCACTGATGATTCATAAGTTGTGGCCATATTTTAAATTTCAGCTAACTCATCTTTGTAATATTCATTTTATTCTATTAATTCAGAACTGCCAATTAGAATTCTTTAATAGTGTATACAATGGTTGATTTATTAAATCACCTAAGTATTTTTAAATCTACAGCATATCTGCCTGAGAAAATTTTACATTCCCTGCCATTCTTGTTAAATAGATATTAGACCCTCTTTACTTAAGTTTGAAGTTCTCCATTAATCTGTCAATTTATCTCACCATGTCCTTTTTTACTATGTATGGAGCCAGGCAAGACATTAGATTAAATTAAATGCACAAAAATGGGATGTGTCTAAGGAACTTGACCGCTTTAGTAACTCCATACATAATTGCTAATTGTATTCAGGATCAAACCACAAAAAATGTGAAGATGCCAAAAAAGTATATGTATACACACATATATATTTGCTTATTTACGTGTGTGTGTGTATATGTATATATATATAAATACATGTCTGCATATAAACATTAATTTTTGCATTTATATACCTATTCTGCCTAGCAAAAGTTGATCCTTTTGGACAAACAATGCCATGATGGCAAGTAAGGGATGAACTTTTACTGAAGCCTGGCATGTATGATGAAATCTATTCTGTGGAAAAAGACTAATCAGCCATTTAAGGTTTAGATAAATCAATAGACAAAATAGCATAAACTCATGGGCTTTTATTCCCATGCCTGCCAGCTGCTCTCATGCCTATACTTTGTAAAATATAGATCTCTTCCTTCTAGCAAATGACACCAAGCCATTTGGCAGTCATCAATTTGTCTTTAATATTTTTGTCATCTGGGAATATTGTGAAAAATTTGAGTGAGGACTGATTTAATTAAGCATTTCCTGCTATGCCATGATAGAGGAGTCTTGGTTTTTTACATGCATAATATTTCCTGTACTAATTGGCCTTTTGTATTCTATGGTACAAACAGTCGACTTGGGCTTTTCCTTGATGTGGCTGATTGGATTGATTAGGGAGCAGTGGATATGAAATAAGGTTCTGTTAATGTCATTCTTTCCCTATAAAATTGCAATCAGGACCAGGATTAGCTCTGAATTTGTGTACCTGTTTCCTTTCAGTCTGCAAGTACACAGTCCATGAACGCTGTGTGGCTAGAGCACCTCCCTCTTGCATCAAGACCTATGTGAAGTCCAAAAAGAACACTGATGTAAGTTTGTGGCCATGCTTGCTTTCTGAAGGTGGTAAGTTTCAATGCCTCCTCTTATCACAATATGTTATTCTGTTCTAGGTCATGCATCACTACTGGGTTGAAGGCAACTGCCCAACCAAGTGTGATAAGTGCCACAAAACAGTTAAATGTTACCAGGGCCTGACAGGACTGCATTGTGTTTGGTGTCAGATCACAGTGAGTAATATTGGAAAACAAATCCTAGCATTCACTCACCTTGAAGACTGTGTATTTCATACTTTCTGAGCGTCCGACCCTGGAAGGGCTTCCTAAACTTTACAATGTGCTTAAAACCTTAAAAGCTTCTTATTTCATCTGGCTTGCAAAGGGATAGGACCAGAATCAGATTTGTATTCATATAATCCAGAATTTTAGAGCTGGTGACAATCTTAGAGCTTATACAATTGTATGATTTTCAAACTGTGTTGCATGGAGCTCTAGAGGTTCCCAGGACGGATAAGCAAAGGCCATGGCGAGGAGTAGGCAATGAGAGCTGCATGCAGATTGGGTAGAGCTCAGCAATCCCTCCACTCCACAACCCTATTTTGTAAGGGTTTTCTGTTTTACATATTATAAATTTATTTTAATCACAAGATCCATGGGCTTTTAAAGGGTAGAAAAATGAACAATGTGGTGCAATGATTTAATTATATAGTGAAGACACTAAGCCCAAAAAATGTTAAGCAAATTGTCCTTGACCACACGGCTAGGTAGAAATGGAAATAGGCCATATTTTCGGTCATAGTGCCCCTAAGAGCTCATTTTACCCTCTTTCCAACATGTCGTTGCCTTTTTCCTTCACTTAAATCTTCTATTAGAGGATAAGAGATATTGATGTAAATGCTAATCATTAATGGTGTTCACAATTAAGAAAGAAGAGATAAATCAGTCTTTCCTGGGAAACTTTAGGACTTCACCTGATTTGGATGATTGTCAAAGCTGGCTTCGAATAACTTTTGAAATAAATGCAGTTGTTAGATGGTACCTTTACTGTTAGATGTCTAATTTCTGGAAATTAATTAGAATCATACATTTCAAGAATAGCTATTTTTGATCATGTAGTACAAAAACATTTATGGAAACTGGAGTTTTGTTTCTCCAGAATAGTGTTTCAGTACTCCTGTTACAGGAGTAATGTTTTTTCTTTTGTCAGAATAAAACAGTAGGAGACACTAAATCAGTTAAGCAAATAAATTTCTCTATAGTGCTCCCCCCGATGCCTCACTCCCAATGCACAGATTAAACAATTTTCTTAAACACTCACACACAAACACACACATACACAGGATAATGAGAAAAACAAACTGACTTACATTTCAAAAATACAATGAAGTCCTTTTTTTTAAATGAACACATGTTCTTCAATCATTTTCAGCTATTACTCGGTTAAATTATATTTACATTTGAAATTTTCTCAATTATGAAAGATAGTGTTTTTTTTTAAATGTTTGGTTATTATAATAAAATGTTTAATGATTTAAATTACACACATGAATTACTAAAACATATCGAATTCTCGGTTTTAACAAGACCACAACTATTTTATTTTTTTATAAAATTCATGCATATTAAAAATGTTAGATTTTTTTTGCCAAGCATTTACAAAAATAGGTAGTTTTTGTTTTTGATCTTGTAGCAAGCTGTCTTTCTTAGTTTTCCCCATATAGTGCATCTTTCACTAGCTATGTCTTAACTTTGACATAAGCTGAGATTGGAGAATATCAGAAAACATTTCTTTATATTTCAAAATATTTTTCTATTCTTTATAAATCCCAAGTATAATGTCTTAGGTTTGTTATTCTTTTTTTTTATTTCTTTAAAAGTATCAATGTTTTTAAAGGTATACTCAGCTTAAGCACACTACTTACACACTACAGAACTTTTAGAATTTTCTTTATTTGATTCCTTTCCTCTTTTCCCCATTTAATCCCATGAAGTTCTGTCTTCTGTTCTGTCCATTCTGTGAGGATCACGGTCCTCAGTTTTACTATTGCTATTGGTCTCTTATTGGTATTCAAGGCATCTTAAAATTCTTTGTTTCTCTGTTTTATATTCCATTTTGTTTTCCTGATTCTTTTCCTTTTGTTTTAATGGTTCCTTTCATCTGTGAATTCAAAATCTACACCTAGCCCTACAACTCACAAGTTATACATTTATCTTTGGTCTTGATCCTGGCCCTACCTTTACATGAGATGAGATACTTCCTTTTACAGGAAACAGGGTATCGCTTCTAAATAAACTGTTCTTCTTAAAATCGAAAGATTTTATGTCCCAAATCAGTTCAGGCACTATACCCTTAAAATTTTATTCTTACACTAAATATCAATGAATACAGGAAGATGGTTCTATTTGTCACTATGGCAAAGCACAACATAAACAGCAAATATCTTAATATCCTGAGTTCAAAATTAAATCAGTTGATCAATCCCTGAGTTCTATTCAGGAAACAATGCTAACCAGGGAGCCATGAGGTAATTAAGACAAAGTCAGAAAAAAAATCTTCCCTGTTACTAAGCTTTCTCAAGTCCTGAGTCTTCTAGCCAACCACAGCCTTATTTGCTATAAACCATGAGCTCCGGGGCTCCCGTGGGTATTTAATTTATGAAACAAGATTTGCACGATTAAAAAAAAAGTTATCATATATTTGGAAAAATATACAGCCTTCTCAAAAGTAACTTCAATCTCTATATACTTTTGGATTTTTAATTTTTAAGTAACTGTAGGGACACATTTTCTTATTTATTGGTTTTGTGCCTAGGTTAAACAGGATATATTTACTACAGAACATTTGTATATTTAGTATTATTTATAGATTTTTCTTGAGCTGAGCTGTTGTGTGAAAATTTTAGTATAAAGCTGATCTGCTCTTGATTGATAACTACATACTACTACTGCTTGCCTTTAAACAACTGAAACTTTCTTTTTCTCTTATACTTTCCAGAAAGTACTATTAATGTAGCAAAGAGCTAGCAGAAGTTATGAGAGTAATGGGATATGGCACTGTTTGCTGGGCTTTAGGAAGGCCAATCTGAATGGATTAGATGAGGAATAGATTATAGAGAAAAACAGAGAGAATGAAGCTTGGCTTCATTTCTGGTTTTTTCCAAAAGCCATTACTTCCTTTTATATATGACTTTTGGAAGTTGCTTGAGTGTTGTAAGTCATACGAACTAGATTCCTAAGATCACCTCTGTCACTTACTGGTTGCGCCATCTTGTGCCATATGTGGAATTGGTTTGGGACAATTTCTTAATTTGTAACATGGAGTTAATGGTACCTAATTTATAGGATTATATGAGGATGCAACAGGTGGAAAATCTGTGTAGATGTGTTTAGGATAAGACCTCATACATAGTAAGTGCTCAGTAAGTAAAACTTAGGAAGAATTAGGGTAAATACTATATGACTGCATAAAACTCACCCCTGGTGCCCAGAAGGCACTCCATAAATAGTACTCATATTATTTCTCTCTCACCTCTGGAAGGATCTATAGTTGCCCAGTCTAAGTCAGAACAGCACCTGCATGTACTAAAAGAATTCAGAATCACGTGATCCTGAATCTTTACTAATTCCTAAGCCAAACTGATTGATTTATTTTCACAAAAAGCAACTCCTACAACTTTTTCATTCTATCAGTTATGGTATTATCATGCTTTCAGTCGTTGGAAATAAAGTTAGAAACCAATTTCTTTTACTCTTGTCTTTTACCTTTATCTTATGTACACAACCCATCACTGAGTCTTGACATTTCCTACTTAAAATATCTCCCTTAGATGGGAGTTTTTGTCTCCACATTCACAGCCCTAGTGCAAGCTCTTAGCACCTCTTGACTAGATTAGAGTCAGAATCTCTTGGCTCATCTCCCTAACAGAAGGTACTTTTCCTATAACGCAGGCTGCATACCACCTCCAGAAAGATCTTCTGAAAATACTAGTTTGTTATCATATGCCGTCTTTAGCAACCTATAATAGCTCTGTGATAATAAATGCAGCCTTCAACGCCTCCCTACCTCAACTTGGTTTTTAGTTCCTCAAAAATTCAACCCAAGCCTAAGCACATGACCGTACACATTCCTCCCCTACACACACCCTCTGCTGTAGCTGTGCATGTCTGTGGCAGCCCCTTGGGAAGGCCATGCTTCCTTCCCACCCATCATTTTGTCCATCGCATTCCTTTGAACACATCCATCTTAAATTCTACCTCCATGTCAGGAACCAGGTTAAGTTCCTTATCTTCCTTGAAAATTTCCTTGACACTAATATATCCTTTTTCTAAATACTTTGTGTACTTTTATTCCACACCCAATGGAAAACCTGAAATGCTCTCCAGTGGTTTTGGGTCTCATGCTAACATCTGCACTGCTAAACTATGATCTGCTCCAGCTGCAGGTATGGTCCACGGTTTTTCCTAATCACCCAAAGTTCTTGCTAGAATGCTGAGTTAGAGAAAGTCCTCAACAAGATCCTTCTAAGCACTGATATGCTGTTCTTCTTATTGTTAAATATTAAATTTCAAACATATGTCCTATATAAATTTTGTTTTACCATATTATCCTGTAATACTCAAATCTGCATAAGATATGCAGGTAAGCTTAAACAAATACTTAAAGATAAAAATCCACCTTCACACCCATTTTTCAGTCTTGTGGCTTCGCCATATTATACTAGTTTGCCATCTTGTAGATATAGTTAGGCTCTTAGAATGAAGTTTTATCCCTTTTGTAAATCTAAACACTTAAAAAATAAAAACAGGAAAAGCCTAGGAAAGAGCAGTGGAAAACTGCCTTCTAGACAACTGGTGTTCTGTGCTTTATATTCCAATCCTTTGAGCCAGGCAAAATATTTTCCTTGTTTTCTCTTCTCTAACATTCTGCCATCCTTAAGATCTTACTGCATACACCTGTTCATTTCTGCTAAGAATGTTTCCTTGACCTTCTATTTGGAACTTGTTGTGAATTACTCCTGGTCACAGTAAGCTATCCCTAGTCAGGCAGCATTCTCCAGGATGGGAGATTGGTATATATTATTTGGGCTTGACAAATAATGCCTATTTCATAGGTGTGAATTATTAACTTTTGGTTTGATATAGGGATACTCCTTTTATTAAAATATTAAGCTCCTAATAACGGTAATGTCTAAAGGTTTCCATTGTCATTGAAAGGTTTATTACATTTTAGTGGATGCCAGCATTTAGGAAGCACCCTGAAATTGAAGAATACTAGGGTCAACAGAGTGTATCAACCAACAAATATGTTCCTTCATATCAGGCCATTAAGTTTTTTTAAAAGAATAATTTATTTCTCTTTTTTTCCCTCTAAATTCTTATGAACATTTTCTATTTTTCCTCCTTTTGACTTCTTAGATTCTACTGTTTTCTTTTCTGACCAGTACACCCACTCTTTTCACAACTCTATCCCATAAATACATACTGGCACACACATATACTCATACACTTTCTTTTTCTTTTTAACTTGAGTTAGCTTTTTTTAATAAACATAGATCTGGCTCTAAATTAGGTGCTACTGGAAGTTGTCATAAACTCTGAAATTATTTCCAAGTGTTTAATTCACTTCCAGGAAAAGCTGGTTCCTATTATATGACTTTCCTATGTATGAGGCTGAATTTCTTAACATGAATGAGAATTTTGGAACTTATAAAAAATGATCTTAAAATTTCTACATCTAATCTTTAAAAAATGCAAAGGTGACTGTGAACATTTTTTGTTGTTGTTAATTTAGAAAAACAAGTAACAATTTCTTTTCTTTGGTGCACTGTTGGTTCTTTTGCTCAAGAGTTAAGATTCATTAATTATCCAGTTAATTTCTATTCTTTTTTTTTATTTTAGGAAAATATGAGATTACAAACATTTTGGTTACATTTTATATCTTTGCCTCTCCCTAGCAAGGGTTAGAAGTATGCCCCTCCCCTCCACAATGCTCACCGCATCCCTCAGATGTGGGTCTACCCCTCCAACCGCCGAATCCCTGGTGAACACTACCACCATTTGAGCACCGTAGTGTTAATCAGTCAGTACCAATTTGATGGCGAGTACATGTGGAGCCCATTCTTCCGATCTTGTGTCACCTCACTTTGGATAATGGGCTTAAGAGGATCTTTGTATTTAGGATTTTGCTAATTTGGGATCTGGATTATCTTGAAAAAAATTGTAAGTCTTCAGCCTTTTGTTTACACTGAGAACTCAGCTATGTTTTTTTCTTATATTCTTGTCCATGAAACGTCATGGTGACATGTTAAAGCAACTTCTTACTGTTGATGTTTGCTTTTTAAAATCTTTCATAAATATATCACCTTTTATAATTTCATTTTATTGACTTTTGCTTTTTGTAAAGATGTTATTTTTTAGAGCAGTTTGAGGTTCACAGCAAAAATGATTATACACTTCTATGCTTGGTATATGGTCCTAGGAATTATAGGTATTTTCACATTGGCTTTCACATTTTATATTTTGTCTTCAAATATGTGTCTGAGCAATACGGTGCATAAATTAGACTTACTATACAGAATTGACTCCCAGCTTGTAAAATGATTAGTACTTCTAATGCTATGTCCTCAGCTTTGACACTTCAGGCTATAAACAATGTTATGGTGTTGATGACCACCCAAATATATTTACCATCTGCTGGATTCTGTCTTAATAAAATCATAAGGTGTTCCTGCATATTATTAGTTAGTATAAACTTCTTGGTTAGGAGAATTTTCTAACACTAGGTATCCCTATTTTGCAGGTGATAATATGGTTACCAACCTTCTTATGAACACTACTACTTCATGCTCACATTTCTAGAGGACTGTCATGCAGCTGCCTAAATAAAACTCAGGGATACAGACCACAGGGGCAATCAAACTGGAAAGTCCCATTGGGCTTTGTTTAGCTCTGCAGAGGCCAGTATTTCATGGGGCCAATTGGCAGTACCTATACTCTGAAACTCTAAAACCCCAATATGAAGAGTTATCCCTCACACACATTCTGACAAGCTCATCAACTCATCAACCTGAGAGCTCAGTTCTTTCCTTCTGGCTAGGAAACTAGCCTAAATGCCCCAAAGCTATCATTAAATTTGTTTTATTTTTGACATTTTTTTTTTTTTTTTTTTTTTACTTCTGGTAACCCCCAAGTAACTATGTAGAGAGCTTAGTTGTCCCTTAACCATATCAGTTCCAAATTGTTGGATACACGTGGGATGGAGACATGGAGGAGGCTGAGGCCCTCAGGAGGTACATCCATGGTCAGTGTTGGCATGAGACCCAGAGTGCTTTGCCCCCTGACCTCTACAGTCACATGTGCAGCTTTATATTGTAATCAAGAGTACAAGTTCAATAATTTCTTGCACTATACACCCATGGATTTTTATCTTGGTTCTTGTTATTTGTAAAGGGTTCTTAGAATCTGCATTCTCAGTTTTAAATTAGTTTTACAAGATCAAAGAGCAAAAGCTTTCTCTGTATGACATCCATGGTACAACAGAACCTTCAGATGCATAATCTGTCTTTGGTTTTAGTGTAGTGTTCATAGTGCTTGGCGTATTGGCTTCTTAGGGCTGCTATAACAATATGCCACAAAACAGGTGGCTTAAAACAACAGAAATTTATTCTCTCAGACCTCTGGAGGCTAGAAGCCCAAATCCATAAGTCAGCAGTGCTGTGCTTCCTCTGAAGATTTGAGGGGAGAATACTTCTCTACCTCTTTCTAGCTTCTGGTAGTGGCCAGAAATCCTTGACGCTCCTTGGACTGTAGCGTCATATCTCCAGTCTCTCCCTCTGCCATCAATCACATGGCCTTCTCCCCTCTGTGTCTGTGTTCAGATTTCCTTCTTCTTATAAGGATTCCAGTCATTAGATTAGAGCCCAACCTAACACAGTGTGAATACATCTTACTTTGAATACATATGCAACGACCCTATTTCCAAGTAAGTTCACATTCACAGTTGAGGGTGAAGATAGAATTTTGATGTATCATTTTGGGGGACCCAATTCATTCTGCAACACTTGGTATCTATTACCTCTAAATCGCAACATTCAGAGTCATGATTTCTTCTTAGAAAATTGATTATTAAGTCTAATAAGCTAATGGTACATTTTAAACCACTAATTAGTTTTATTTTGAGGGAACTGTGCATTTTAATTTGCCCAGAGTGTCAGTTTATTTAGTTCTATTGCACATCCAATGGCTACTTTGTTTTCAACACCTCTTGCCTCTTGACAAAGACCAGTGATTTCTAATAATTTTTTTTTTTTTAATACAGAAGCTATCTGCTAATTATGGGTGAATGTGTAAAGATAGTTTTATTTCATGTAATGCAACCTAAGGCACATTAATGTTAGTGCAAGTAGCCTTAATTTCAAGGCAGGGACTTAGCATGACAATAGTTTTAGATTCTAAAGTCACAAAAAATATCCTTCCAAAACAATTCTACCACCAACAGTAAATCAACACTTATTAGAGTCCCATGCTTAGTTAATAATTAATTACTTACAAAGGTAAGTATGTTTTAGAAATTTATATAGCCAAGACTTAAATGGGGTGGCTTTTAGTTCAGAACTGAAAAATGATGTGGCTTTTTTTTTCTGTTTTGAACAAGACATGTTATCTTATTAAAATGTATAATTTTTCTAAAGTATAAATAGTTCATATCAAATTGATATGTACTGGAGGAGGAAGAAATCCCTAGATGCTTTCAAGCAAATATTATTTTATCAAATCTGTATGATTCCAATAAAAACTACCACCTCAATTTAAAAACATCACTATTTAATATACTATGATATAAAACCTTAATTTAAACTTGTGACCAAGGTTGGTAAAAATATCAATTTGGGTTTATACATGTTGAAAAATAAATAGCACATTATATGATTATACACTAACTTAATGTCGAGCTGATAAATACAATATAAAGATAAATTTCTATAATCATAATCATCTTCTTTTATTTATATCCTGCTCCTACTGAGATGAATCTCTGGTTACATTTACATATTGAATTACAAAGTTAAAACTAATGATGGGATCAATTATGCCCCATACTGAGCTGTGCACTTTGGAATGACTTTGAGAAAACAGGAGGGTCAAAGAAAAAAAAAAGCATACACAGTGCACAGTGGTTTCAAGATTATACTAACAGATAAGCAAAGGAAGGACTGCAATGGGCAATAATTTGTGTTTGTCAAAGAAATTAGGCTTCTTTATTTCAAAACCTAAAGTACATTTTTAATATAAACATTTCTAAAAATTAGAAAATATATAGGCTGGGTCACAGAAGTTGCTAAATGGTTTATTTAAGATACATATATAAAAGCAAATGTCATGTGAATCCATTTATGATTCTTTTCATTTATTTGTATACTTATTTTAATGTACTTCTAATGCATTTGCTGTATCTCAGTTGAAATAATATGTCTGCCCCGTGTTTGCTGTTGTGTAGTATTTGATATTATCCCTCCTTCTCCTTTTCTAGTTGCATAATAAATGTGCTTCTCATCTAAAACCTGAATGTGACTGTGGACCTTTGAAGGACCATATTTTACCACCCACAACAATCTGTCCAGTGGTACTGGTGAGTTTTCCCTTATCATTCTGCTATAACTCAGGGTTGCTGTGACTAATTGGTACAGTATATTCCAAAATGCTTCCAGAGCTAATTTTGCATTAATCAAGGCAGAACTATATAGATCCAAAATACATGATTACTTCAGAGCAGAACACCTTTGCCCACTATATTTCTTTCTCCTACATGTCACAATACACATTTTAGAAAGGTATGCTTGAACTGAAGCTGACTCAGATTTTATCACTTAGTCATGCTGTACTTACCAGAAATTGTATAGGCAGAACACTTCTACATTTTACATATTTTATAGATCTAGCTTCCCAGAATAATGAAGTTATTCTTATGAGCAATTTTGCTGGGGATGCACATTATATATCTGCAATGTTGAGGACTCTCATCTAGGTCAGAGGTACCTAAAATGATGACATAAACCTTGAAGAAAAGCTATGCGCTGCCATTAGCTGTTTTTTTTTTATTGAACAATAAATTTAACTACCTGCAAAATAATTACTTAATTCAATAAATATAAAAGTGAAAAATACGTGAGTGAAGAAACTCTAAAAGGAACAAACCTTGACAGAAAGAAAATCAGTTATTCAAATATAATATTCATATTCTTATTCAAAATTTAAATTGTTTCTAAAGTGAAACAGTTATTTTACAAAACAAATTATTTTTATATCCATAATACACTTCTCATTTTTAAAAACAACATGGAAATGAAATGGCTGGAACTTCAGTTTGATGTAATAAAAATATAACAACTAAGAAATGTTAGACAAATACTTTTCTAAAGGTCAACCTAGAAATTAATCATATTACTCAATTTGCACCCACTTATGATTCATTTTGTAATTATCTGTAAAATACACGTTGTATTTTAAATGCCTTTATTTAACAAATTTATTAAAAACTCTTCATTTTCTCAAACTACAAAAATATAGGGGAATAAAAATACCTCCATAGTGCTAAGGTTAGCAATAACTAATTCTAAGTTTCCTTTCTTCATGTAAGATTTATTAGATACCCAATAGTAACTAAGATTAAAAATAATGAGAGCCATATAAAAATACATTACATTTAAGGTTAATTTCGTATCATTTTTGTTCTTTTAAGTGTTGTCTTGAAGAGAAAGGACCTCTAGAATTTTTACGTTATTTTTATTCTTGATTAAAAATGCAGTAATTTTACTGGTTTAGATGCATCTTTGATCTCAGATTTAAACTCTAAGAAGAAATACATTATTTCATCCTACTATCCAATATATGTGGAAGACCCTACTGAATTCAGTGAACGTAGGGACTACTTCCTTGACCCATATACCTCAACTTCTGATCACATAAGGTAAAACATAAGGTGATTCTTTTTATTCTTCTATTGCTTCTTTTTTTGAGAGAATCAAAGGTAGAGAATGTGTGTTATGTGAACTTTCTTGTCATCTAATATTGCAAACTCTTTCATTGCTGATTTTAGAGACTTTGATTCTGAAGATTTATTTCAATCACTAACTATCCTTACAGTCTTCCTAATGATTTGCATCTCAACATTTGCTATTTTACCATTTTTGTGGTAATATCTACTCTGAAGTATTTGACAGCTATTGAACATTTTATCCTTCACAAATGTCTACCTTTTTGACTTCCATTATACCAAACTCTCTCGTTCCTTTTTCTGTTTCTCTGGATACTTCCTTTCACTTTCTTGGGTTCACAGTGTCAACCCACCCATGTTGGTGCACCCCTGTGTTCTACCCTTCCATATTATAGCTTTGCACTCTTAATGTTCTTCCCAGTGGGATCTTATTTATTCAGTTGATGTCATTATCATGTTAATTTATATTCAGCTCATCCTCTTCTTCTGAATCCTAAACCTATAGAACTGCCACCTGGAGATTTCATATTGTTTTAAATGCAACATGCCCAATATATAATTATTAATTAATCTAATAATGATAGTTCTTATTTATTGAGCAAATATACCATACCAGACACTATACTATACATATTAATTAGTTCATTCAATAAATATTTATTGAGTGCCTAATATGTGCCAAAGAATATTATAGGTGGAAAGAAATAGTAAAAAACAAAACCAAATCTTTGCCTTTATAGAGTTTACATTCCAGAAGGGGTAAAGTATCCATCCAATAAGCAATACAAATAAGTAAATTTTTTAGTACCTGGTTGTACTAAAACACATAGAAACAGAGAGTAGAATGTTGGTTACTAAGGGCAGGGGGAGAGAGGAACAGGAGATGTTGGTCAAAGAGCACAAAGTTACAGTTATATAAAGTGAGTAAGTCTAGAGATCTAATGTACAGCATGACTATAGTTCGTAATATTGTATACTGGAAATTTGCTAAAATACTAGAATTCCAGGTGTTCTTAACTCAAAAAAGATAGCTATATCTGGAGATGGGTGTATTAATTTGTGTGATTGTAGTAATCATTTCACTATGTATGTTGTCAAAGACAAAATTACAACAAATTTATTGATGTAAGCAGCTTTTGTTCATAATTCATGAATGGGGGCAGCCTCCATTCTGCAGAATAGAATGAGAGCTCTCACTGCACAATGACAGAACAGTGGGTTTTGTAAGGAGGGAACAAGAAACCAGAACAATACAAAGAAAAAGCTGATTGGTTAACATGAGGTTACTTCATGTAACCTTTCCTGTTGAGGGATAAAGCAGAGGTGACATCCTTATTATGCTAACTCAGGTAGATTGGTATCTCTTGTTTTCAGGAAAAAAAAAAAACTGGTCTGTTTTGGGATCTGTCTGCATCCCTAAAGTTTCACCTTAATTATGTGACACTTAGTATAAGTGACCCCATTTTGGTTATTTTGGTTTGATTGTGTCTGTTTGTTGGGGCCTAGGGTAGGTGCTGAGTCCAAAACAATGGCTTCTCATAATTTTGTTTAACTATATCAAAACATTATCTTGAATTCCTTAAATATATACAATAGAGAAGTACTGGTTGTATTTTCAAGGTAAAGGACAATATTAATGCAGGGAAAGAGAAGAAATACTGGGGCTACAATTATACAAGAGGCGGTCAGAATAGAGTTCATTGAAGAGGTGGTTGAGTAAACATTTGAGTGATCTGAGGGAATCACCCACGTGGCTGTCTGGGGCCAGAACTTCAGAGACAGAGGAGCCAGCAAGGATGCAGATTTCAAGGCAGTAGACACCTGACATATCTGAACGGCATCAAGGAGGTTTGTGGCTGGCCCTGAGTGAGTAGGAGGAAAAATAGTAGAAGAGAAGGTCAAAGGTGTAATAAAATTTTCATATTGTGTAGAGCAATGTAGCTTATTATAAGATTTTTCAGCTTTTTCTCTGAATGAAGTATGAAGCCATTAGACTGCTGTAGTCCCCAACCTTTGAGGTGTCACCCAGTACCGGTCCCTGGCCTGGTACCAGTCCATGGCCTGTTAGGAAAAACAGGGTTGCACATCACCGCCTAACCTCCACCTCCACCCCTGTACTGCCCCACAATTTGTGGAAAAATTGTCTTCCATGAAACTGGTCCCTGTTGCCAAAAAGGTTGCAGAGGATTTTGACCAGAAGAGAGAATGATCTGATTGCATTTTAAAAGGAACAATCTGTGCTGTGTTGAGGGGGCAACAGTGGAAAAAAAGATATAACACTTCTATTTTCTCAGAGAAATAGGAAGCTGAGTCATTAGCTGGAGTGAGGATGATGGAAGATGTGCAAGTTTGAGGACTGGGAAGAAGTTATGCAGGAGTCACCTAGGAAATTGGGGGCTAAATGGGTCAAAGGAAACGTAGTATGATTGCCAAGGAATAAAAAGCAGCTGTCTACAGTTAATCACAACACATTTAGTACAAGACCAGTAAGCTCAGATGAGTAGTTTTCTCTAGTCACATTCAGCTATATTTCTCCAGTTACTTTCCAGCTCCAGGAGTGGAACAGGCATAGCCCACTTGACATGGTGTTTTTGCCAAATAAGAGGTACAGAAAAAGCAGCCAGAGAGTTGAGGATGTATGCAAAGCACTGATTGTAAGGATTAACCATGGAATTAAGCTGGAAAATGAAGGAAGTAAAGACATGAAGAGTGAGGTGCAGTAATAGATGTTAGGAGTGATACACTGTGGATTACAGTGCAGCCAAAGATTGTTGGAATCAAGTTAATGGTGTCAGGTTGTGAGAGTGAGTGAGGTAAGAATTAAGATTATAAAGGGGTTGCAGTTATTGGTGAATTTGTTTAATCCTCACAGTGACCCCATAAGATACGTATTATAATTGCCCTCAAGTTCCATATGAGGAAACTAACAAAGAGGTTAAGTGAGTTCCTCAGTGTCACATGAGTAGTACGTGGCAATCCTGAATTAGAACCCAAGTGGTATCACTCCAGAGCCGACACTGAGATTCTCATTGCCAACTTTTCTCCAAATCCAAATAGAAGCCTTTCATCTGTCTCATCTCAGTGGCTAGAACCTTCGTACTCCAACTCTCCTAAGCCTAAAACCTAAGAATCATTTTTGATTTCTCATGTTGAATACCAAATTAATCATTAGGAATACTATTCTAATATTCTTAATCCTGTCTCTTTACTTCAGCCTGACTATAACTGTCTCCTATGCCACCTTCACAGAGGTTCCCTACAACTGTCCCAGTAGCATCCTTGCTAAACTGCCTCTTTTCCCTTTATCCTCAACCTGCTTCCTGGGTCCACTTCCAAAAATGCAAATATAATATGTCTCCCATGCATAAAATATTTTTGGTGATTCCCTATTTGAATTCCAAACTCTCTAGTATAGTAAACAAGGCTCTTTAACTTGATCAGTTACTCATATACAACCTTACATAGTAGAAATCAAGGATAATTGAACTGTTTGTCATTCTCCCATTCAAGTACTAACCAGGCCCGACCCTGCTTAGCTTCTGAGATCAGGCGCGTTCAGGGTTGTATGGCCATAGACTGTTTGTCATTCTGTAAGTACAACCGTTCTCTGAAGCCTTTAGGGGTCTTGTATGTGTTAATCCCAAGTCAGCCTAAATCACTTCACTTTAAAATTTCCTACAACTTACTAAGTAAGAGTTAAAGGTTACTTTCTTAGCACGGAATAAATACATTGACTATTATACCCGTTAACTATTTAAATGCCCAGACTTTAAACGAATGAATAAAGTTGTTCTGCCTACTTAATCTTACTTGCTTAATGTGCTCCAACTGATGGGCTCTGAGCCTTTTTGTTCTGTGAACTCTCATTAACTTCCGAGGAATAATTCCACACTATATGACCTGTCGCCCTTGGTTTAAAGAAAATCATTATATCACAAATAATATAGTCTTATTTTGTTTTTTTATTCTTCAATACTAGTTTCCTTCTTAAGAAATTATATACTCCAGTGACTTGTACTAATGTTCTCTAAGAAGAGCAGATGAGGTTCCGACTCAGTTATTACAAAAGGCCATCGATATTATCTCTATCACATTCTAGAAAATATAAAAGACAGAACTTAAGATACGTAGGTTTTTTTTCTGCCTTTGCCATTCACTCTGTGGTTAGGGATTAGTTATTGAATAAACTATATAAATATGATATGTATCCCTAATTTCTAGTTGAAGCTCATGTAACCTTGTGTCTTAATGACCTACCACAAGTTCAAGATCCATATCAGTAGTCTCATGATATTTTAGAACATATTTTCTGGTGTCATTAAAAAAAAAAATTGTATCAGCCTTCTCATTCCTCCCCAACACTTATTAACTTCAGGTTAATGATTCAGTAGATATATGCTCACCTGTTATGGAGATCAGCAAGGTAAGCATCTCTGCATGGATGGTGTACTTTTTATAAGCATGCACTACAAATGGCTTGCACAGATAATTGGTCTTAATAATGGCTAGTGCCATAAAAATGGGATAAAATCAACTACTCAGTAATTAAAATGATTATCCTATGATTTTTTCCTATTCAAATGGAAAAAAATGTTAACAATGATTTCATACATCAGATAATTACATTTTCTAGGTTCCAGTTGACATTTAGCATGTTTTGAGAATACTATCAAAAGCCTGTATTGCTTAATATTTATTTAATGTGGGTTTTCTATCAGTAATTTTTAATGAATGTGTTTAGGTACTTAAAATGCTTTTTTTGAAAAATTTTCAAGCAAAAATTATTACAACCATAGTCCATTTACTGCCATATTGAAGAGAATTCCTGTTTCAAAGGTAGATTTCTTTCAGGTTTCCCCTTATTCTAACTCCAAACAAATTTAGGGTGAATCCAAACTATTCAGTTGGGACTCTTGATAAGCAATTTATTTTTATAAAAGTCCATTAAGCCTTCCCAACTGATTGTCAAAACAGATGTTCTGTCTTTGATAGAATCCATTTAATAATTCATTCTTGATTCTTCTGACAGATCATACCTTGAAGTCTCTGCTGTCCAATCCAAAACAAAGTGACACTGCAAAAGATAATAATAATCTTGTATGAAACATGGCCTGATGACCATGCAAGCCAGTCAATAATATACTTTCTAAATTTTATGCCTAACACAAAATGGTATATTCTCTGTTATTTTAAACCCCTCACAGTTTTGCTTAAATTAAACTTAGCTTCACCATTATGGCATCAGCCTGTATGGAAAGGCATTTTAAAAAATTAATCATATGATAACCTCCTAAGTGTAACAAAAAAGGTATGTTGGAAATGTCCTCCATTACCTGACAAAAGTCTCTTTTAGCTCTATTTATCACAGTTTGTTATCTTTTGAATTTTATGGTTCGTTACCCTTTTATTTTCTGTACTTAAGAAGCTCGGAGTTAAACTTATACCCATTTCACTATGATGTTGGAATGTGTGTCATTTGTTTGTATGTGCTAATTATGACTTTATTACGATGCTATGAAATTTCCCTTCGCTATAATGGCCTCAGTTAGTACTTTTAAAATTATTTTTGATAGTACATAAATTTTTCACAGAAATCAATAGAATAAGCTGAATAGACTCTCTTTGATTCTTAGAGTAATCTCACGGAGGAAGCTATAAATTTGATCAACTTCTCTAGAATTATGGTTTAGTCTTACACCCATTCTAAGTTTTACACATTTTGTGTATGTGTGTGTGTGTGTGTGTGTGTGTGTGATAAGGTCAAGTGCCTCTATAAGACTGTACACTTTTATAATTATTCTTCAGTTAGGGGGAGGCTTTTATTCAATTAATGCTGCCACTATCAACATAAGAAGATCTGAGGTATCTCATGAGGACTTTATGTTTGAAGAGTGAAATGAATCATACACAAAAACCATTTCTATTATATTTAGCTTCATTATTTAGTTTAGTTTTCTCTAGGTATAAATTTTATATTATAACTTAAAAGCAAGATTCTTATTCTCTGAAGAAGTTGTTACTTATTTTTCCATTTCAATGTCAATATGTTAAAGTTGATAAATTAAAATTTAGGGATGATAGAATGTTAATTTGCTGATTATTCAAATTTGAGATTATGTGACAATTAAATATCCATATCCACTATTCATATGCTGATTGCTATTTTTTGTGTTTAAGGTATCTTCTGGATCATAATGATAGCATGCATTACTTTTATATAATAATACATCTGTAATGATAGATTCTTTCAGCTTTAACTATTTTCTCTCCTTCTTCCTCCCTTTGCTCCCTATTGCTTGCTTGCTTCCTACTTTCCTTCTTTCCTCTCTCTTTTTCTTTCTAATTTTCTTTCTTCTTTCCATTGACTTTTACTAACATCACTGGAGCTGAAAAAACAGTTAAGAAAAACTCTCTTCTCTTTTGTAATTCAGAGTCTCTGAATCAAGGCAGCCAGTCAGATGACATATTATGATGTGAAAAATATTAATTTATAGGTGCTCTAGAGGACAGGATCATAATCCATCCTAAGAGTAAGTCAAAGAGTAAATAAAAATTTTCTTGAAGAAATGATGCCTAAGCTGAATCTTGAACAGTAAATAGGTATTTGACAGGCAAATGTTGAGTGAGCTTTATGAATAGTCTCAGTGACAATAAAGTACATAATCTGGTCATGAAATGGCAGTGTTTCTTAGGGGTTATGCATAAAGGTGAGGCTGGAGAAATAGACAGGACCAGTCTGAGATAGTCAAATCTTGGCCTGTCTTGTCAAGGAGTTTCACTTTATCCAATATAAATGTGAGCTTACATGATCAACTTTGTGTTATAGAAAGACAACTTTGCCAGCAGTGTGACGTAAAATAAATTTAAAATAGGGCGCTGAAGAGATATGAAAATATCATAGTGAGATTGTGATGTGAATGGTCAAAAGACACCAACAGAGTAAGAAAATGAGGGAGCTAGGGGAGAAGACTGTAGCAGAGAGTGAAATATTAGGATTTGATGTGATTTCAGAAGAGATTATTTCCAGATAATGGTAAGGTCCAATATACAACCATGGATCTGGGTATCTCAGTTGACGTGCAGGGAAAGTTCACTAGATGTTAGAAGGTCAAAGAACTCTGAGAATGGTTGATTGGATCTTATCCTTAAAACCACCCAGGAGAACGGCAGGGTCTTGATGAAATGGTCAGTATATGACAGTAATGAATAAGGGTAGAGAGAAGAACTATTAAATTTTATGAGGATCAAGTAATAAGAGGTTCTACTTTGGGGATGGAGGAAGTATGATTTTGATGGAATGCCAAGAGATTTCCACTAAAACTATAAAACTAATAATGGGTGAGAGAGTGAGCAACCTCTTTTCAGAGGTGTTCAAGGGAAAGGGCAATGACTTAGAGAGGAAAAGGATAATTTGGATTTTTTTGAACAGTTTTTCCAGAGTTCCCAGTGAAAATTTTAGAAAAGAAGTGAAGTGAGAAAGATTGATAAGAAAGAAAGAAATGAGCATGGTCTAATGATAGCCAGAAAGGCTAGAGGACTAGAAGTTAAAGAAGTTCTAACATGAACTCTGGATCAGTGGGCAAGTCATTCCTTCAAATAGTTTCAGAATGGTGGAAAATTAATTGTGTATGAAATATAAAAAGAATTGACATAAATTAGTAATACTCAAACAATGCAATTCAAAAGGGCAAGAGACTAAAACAAAAACAAGAATTTGAACGAAATATATATACAAATGACCTATAAACCTATGATGTGCTCACCATCATTACTTATCAGAAAAATACATATTAAATATAAGGAGATAACATAATACACATGTCAGAATGATTAAAACAAGTAAAAACCCTAAGCTTGGTTAAGAAGCAACCAAATATTCATACATTACAGGTGGGGAAATAAATTGGTCCAATCACGTTAAACACCATTTGGCAGTGTACTGTCCAAATTTAAATCCTGGCTTGTCACTGGTTTTATGATATGAGGCAAGTTGTTAACATTTTGTCCCTCTGCATTACATTTGTAAAATGGAATCAAACGAATTGATTTGCTTAGACCTATGCCTAGTGTGTAGTGAGTGCTCAGTTGAAAGCTAATATTATTGTTATAAAAAGCATTATGTTGGAATCTAAAAAGTGAATTTGAACCTTATATTATGAAATAATTAAGCACTCATGAAATAAATTTTTAAAAATTAATACAAAAATAAAGAGAAAAAGTTAAAATCTATAATACAGTTATATAAAAAGAACCATTATTAATATATAAATAGAATAACCATTAAAATCACCTTCCTGATTTTTAGATTTTTTGACATTTTTGCAATTCAACTGCATATACCATGTAGTATCTGATTTTAACACTTAAACTGGTATCACTAAATGTTTATGTATTTTTATATCCTGTAGAATATCACCACTAATGGCTGCATTATCTCACTGATGATATCACAATTTAGTTGATACAGTGTTTGTATCTAGCATCTTTCCAATTGCTTATTTTCTTATTGTAAGTAACATTTTAGTGAACATCTTTATGAAGAATGGTTTCTTCTGGCTACTCTCTAATCCATAGTGCAAAGTGTCGTTTTTCCCATACTGTATTATTTTGTTCTACAAACTAGTCCAATTTCACAGCTTTTATATTCTTTCTGTACTATAAACCCACTTACCATCAGGAACATAGTGATTAGAATGTTTCCAAAAATAGAAAGTTGGTTTTAGAATGAACAATTTTTTAAAAATCTTAACATTAATTTAAAATTTAAAGGTCATTAGTTTAGTTCATTTAAAAACAAGCATATCATCAGAATATGCAATAAAAATAGTATCTGTTAACAGGAAGTGATAGAATGTGAAACAATGAATGTGTTCAGCATTGTGCCCCTTTTGGACCAATTGTGATGTGTACTTCCTGGGGTACTTTTTCTTGGTATAATAGCCTATTAACCTTTAAGAATGGAGTTAATGAAAATGTCAACTAGATAAATAATTAAGCTTGTTAGCTCACAGAAAGGACAACAAAACTATTTGGGAGATATCAATTTTTAAAATATTCTTTATATTTTTTTAATTAGTTAAACCTATTTTTATTTATTTTTATTTTCTATTGATACATAATATTTATACAAATTTAGGTAGTACTTGCGATATTTTGTTACATGCATAGAATGTGAGACGATTAAGTCTGGGTATTTAGGATATCCATCTCATCAAGTATTTATCATTTCTATGTGTTGGGACCATTTCAAGTCCTCTCTTCTATCAATTTTGAAAAATACCATGTGATGTTGTTAACTGTAGTCACCTTACTGTGCTATTGTACGTTAGAATTTATTTCTACTGTGTAGCTACGTGTTTGTACCTATTAACCAACCTCTCCTCCCCACCACCCCCAAACACACAAACCATTCCCAGCCGCTGGTAACTACCATTCTACTCTCTACCTCCATGAGATTAACTTTTTTAGTTCTCACATATGAGTGAGAACATGAGATATTGGTCTTTCTGTGCCTGGCTTGTTTCACTTAACATAGTGACCTCCAGTTCCAGCCATGTTGCTGAAAGTTCAAATGGTCCTAAATTCTCTCTTTCTTCTTCACTGTAACTCTGAAAACTTGGCCAAGCTGTGGTGTTGCTGAAGCAACAATCTACGTATCTCTACCTATAACACCCTCAGGGAACCATATGCCATATTAACTTCTCTTTTTCCAATCTTACTTGCTCTTCCACAATTTTAAGAATTCTACTAAATTATGCGTTGTAAATATGGTGATTAAGTCTTAAATAGCATAGAGTATGTTAAATCTTTCTTTAGAGCATGTGTTTAACTAAGTCATTACTCCTCAGCAATGTCAGAAGGTGTGTTGCGGCGCGGAAGTATGGAGTGTGTCTCTTCCTCACAGAGTATAAAGGAGTATTTCTATTTTTCTATCTATGACTTATCTCTAACCAATGAGAGTTAATAATGACAACCCCAATGCTAAACATAAGCTAATTAAAGGAGGGAGGGAGATATTTGAATTTTCTGTGATTGTGAAATTTGAAATTTGAATTCTCTGTAACATTTTTTCCTAGGCTAGTTATAGCACTTCCAGAAATATAGAATCTGCTGGGGAGGTATGAACACTTGACTAAGGATACATGCTGCACTGAGCTTTAGTTTTTATTTTACATGATTTTGGCTGCTTCACCTTTATTTTCAATTGACCTCTTCAACCTTTAACCACAGTTACTGAAGTTATGTATTTTATTGAAATTCTTTACGTTATCAACCAAAGGTTTGTGCCTACGCAGTGTTCTTTTTTGTCAAAAGAGTAGGGATAAAGCACATTGTCAGTGCTCAATAAATGTTTCATCAGTGTCATTACTTAATATTCATTTAATTAATATTCATTATAGATCAATTCATAATTGTCATCATAGTAATGATAGGCAAAAAGGAATCTCATTTTTTCCATATTTTGAAAATCTAACTCAGACTCAATTTCATAGTATTATTCATAAAGGATAGCTGCTTTTTATTTATTTAATTTTTAAAATATGTAGTATTAAATCTCCTGATTCAAGCTCCAGTGAGGAACACATTAAGCACTAGAGTGCTATAATATTGATAAAATATGTGTACATCCATTTTGGTTTGGCATATTCTTTATGTACATGTATTTAAAGGGACATAGCATAAGAAAAGGAAGATGAACCCAGAATCACTAAGGATTGATTATATAATCTACACTTGAGAGATGAACTATTTATCTGATAAATAATCTTTAGTTGGATTGGCTTTGTTGGTTTCTGAAGTACCACCTTTATTCTGACCTGGGCTATATAATGTAGACTATGTGCACATATCAACAGGGATAAATCTAGAAGAAAAAGTTCATGTGTTATGGCCAATTATATTTGTTTCTACCTATATGAATATAGTAGAGTTCTAGTTTCATGAGGTTTATTTTTTAATAGGGCTATAAAATATTCCTACAAGTTTCTGTAATATGTCTGCCTAAATATAGCTGTACTCAGGCAAGCTATAATAACTTTTTAAAGAAACAAACTTATGCTGTGTTGGATTTGTCAAGATTTATTAAAAAAAAAACAGCCAAAACAAAAGACTGATAAGACATAAATTGGAAGTTCAGTGAAGAGGAAATCTAATGGAAATCTTCTTAAAAACATATTTGATCAATTGAGTTTTTATTTTGTATATTCAAGATGCAGTGCCCTATGGATTGACTCTTTTTTTTTTTCTCTATTCAACAGTACATTTATTTTTAAAAGATATTAGCTTATTGGTACATTATCATGATCTTTTTTTTTTTTTTTTTGAGATAAAGTCTCACTCTGTTGCCCAGGCTGCTAGAGTGCAGTGGCGTCAGCCTAGCTCACGGCAACTTCAACTTCTGGGCTCTCTTGACCCTAAAGAGTTTAGAGTCAAGAAGATTAATTTGACTGTCATGCATATGGTTAATTAAAAAATGTCAGCCTTCTCCACTGTTTTCAAATCTGAAAAGAAATAGAGCAGTTTAAATGTCCAGAAACCTATTCTAGATAGGAGTATTTGAAAACTCCAAGTTCAGATCACAAGTGTCTATGTTAGATCTAGAAATATGTAGAAATTGATGTGGAGTTTGTAGGCCCTCAAATTAAAAACAATAAAGAAGTCATAAAATACTCTTTTTTTTTTTTTTTTTTTTTTTTTTGAGAGAGAGTCGCCCTCTGTTGCCCCTGGTAGAGTGCTATGGTGTCATCATAGCTCACTGCAACCTCAACCTCCTGGGCTCAAGCAATCCTCCTGCCTCGGCCTCCCAAGTAGCTGGAACTACAGCCATGTGCTAAATGCCTGGCTAATTTTT